>JAJOOO010000045.1:0-34439 GCA_029582685.1 Solanum piurae | reverse complement strand
CATAGCTAATTCAAGTGTAGAGGGTTAAGGATGAGGAAACTAGGTCATCAACACCACAACAACACATTAGGTATAGCATCATTACAATCTAAGTAATTTACCTTTCATACTTGAGTTCAAAGAAGAACCAAACTTCATACCTTCTTTCCCTCCATGGGACATTCATACTTCAATTGCCCGACAATGCATAACCATTACATAATACAAGGTAATTCATGAAGTAATAACATAATCAACATCAATATAAGCAATTGACATATTTCCTTCATAGCCTTCATTCAAAAACTCAACCCTAATTTCATAGAAATTATACATAACCTAGGGTAGAATCATCATACAAACATGAATTACTTAATATCACATTCAATTCATAACCTTCAATTTATATCCATCACAAACTAGGGTTAAAATTTGGAAAAGAAGGAGAAACATGGGTCTCATGGGGAATTCTTCAAGAAACCACCAATACAACATAAATTCATCTATAATTGTTCATATAACATCAATAAAAGTCAGTTTATAACATCAATTTCACTTTAGAAAGAAGACCCACATTTTTGGATTGAAACCTAGAAATTGGAGATTTTGAAATTCATCTTGAAGGGGCCTCTTGGGGAAAGAAATCCCAAGAGTGATAAGCAACCATACCTTATTGATGAATTAACCATGAAAATCCGAGTTGAAGCCTTGGAGAGTTGTTCTTCTTCTTGAAGCTCCAATCTTCTTCAATGGAGTTCTTGGGAAGAGAGAGAAAGTAGAGAGAAGGAGGAACTTTAGGTTTAGATCTTTGGGGTTTTGTGTTTGAGTGATAAAAGTGAGGTAAAGTGGCTTAAAAATCATTATATACACATCCCCTAAAGTACCCTAAATACCCCTCACTTAGTTGGACTCTAATGAAGTAAAAATCGATTTCTGAATTTCTGCATTTTTGTCACGGAACAAGTCCACGACGCGGAGCTGTTCCCTGAAGATATTTGGAATTAAATTTTGAGACCGTAGAGTCCGTGACACGACCGCATCGTGAACTGGATTTTTTCTCCTTGGGGGAGCAAGTGCGCGACGCGCATCTATTCCCTCCAAGTGCAACTTGCAAGCTGCCTTGGCACCTTGCTTGGCCAAGGTTAGGGTCCTCCTCGGTGTCCCTTAGGGTGGCCCCGGTGTGTCGTATTCAAACTTTTAGACCCTATAAACATATATTTACCTAATTTAAACTTTTTTACAAGATTATACCATCATACGACACTCCCAAACCTGCTCAAAACCTAAGGACACACTAGAACACATTCTTCTCTAGTTTCCGGACGTCGTGGTCGTTTCTTGACGTTTAGACTTTTACTCTACCAAACCAAGTCAATTGCATTAATTTAGGTTTAGAAACATAATTTTAACTATTTCTAAGTCATTATTCATAAGGTGAGGCTCTAACTTAAGTCATAGAATTTCCGGGGTGTTACATTTGTGCTGCGTTAGGTCATTTTACGAAGTTAGTCGGGATCACCGAGCATGTCGGCGATCCTCTCTTTAGCCTGGTTTACCCCCCTTCTACTTCATCCTCAGAGTTTTAACATTTTGGGGTGTTGGGCGATAGGGAATTGCATCGTCGATCAGCTCGGCGATTCGCCTTCTGTGTAGTTCATCGCCGTCTTGCACCATCCTTCAGTATTGTCGTGCTCTGGGTCATTGGGCGACATGGTAATGCTTCGCGGAACTGCTCGGCAATTCGCCGACAACTCCCTTTTTCCTCTGACTTGATCCTTTCCTTCAGGGCTCAGCAAACTGGAACAAAAGGTAAAGTAAGACCCTTCGGTGACTTGCCAAGTAAACTCGGCGATCCTCATGTCTTCATTTCTTCGTTCTTTTCAGCCTTTTTGTTCCTCTTTGTGACGTAGTGTCCATACTTTCCTTCAAACTTCAAATACCTAAAACTTAAGTGTGTTCGTCAGATATTGAGATAAAATAAGCATTTGAGGACACAATTTCTATTAAAATATAGCCCTAAATGAGTCCAATTTGTGGACTCATCAACACCCCCAACTTAAACTTTTGCTTGTCCTCCAGTAAAACTCAAGTTCAACAGTTCACTAAGGATGTCTCAAACAGTGCTATACAAGATTCAATCATGATGTACACAATAAAACTTAAATTACTCATGCAAGGATCAATTGTGTACTGAAAGATTCAAGTTGTGACACACCAATATCAAAGAACCTCCTGCTCACAATACTTGCTTCAAATGCAAGTTCAAGCTCAACCAAAGTGTTCAAATGCCCTCACAGAAAGAATGATTCCATAATCACACAATGGTTCATAGTTTAAAGCTTTGGAATCAGATGCAACGCTCACTCTCTCAAAGAAGTAAACAGTGCATGCTTTCACCTATAGGTTTGCCCGTATTTTCCAATCAACATTTGTTTCAGCTCACTCAAGATCAAAAAGGTCTTTTCAAGGCTTGTAATGGGGCTGAGTGGAAAGGTATGGTCATTTAGGCTCAGTGACTTTCATCCTCATGAAATGTGGTGCTCACAACACTTCCTTTCCTCTTCTTTCATGTTTTTCTTTAGTGCTCATAAGTCATCCTATTATTCACTTCCCATGGATTGTTTGGGAACCCTATTTATTTTGTACTTTTATTCCACAACTTTATTTTTCATTTTTTTTTGGTGAAGTTTTTCCATTATTCGCAATACCGTGGGTTTAGGGAGACTTTTCTTGCACTTCTTGATTTTCCCTCGACTTTTCACCATACCCCCAACTTAGGCTTTTGGCCTAAGTTGGCTACTCAACTAACCACAATTCAAGAGGATTATAGGTAGTGGATAAAGAAAGGTTCTGGTTTAATCAAGTTTCTTCCAAAGAAAGGTAAGACTCAAGGGGTGTTCGAAAGAGAATCAGATGCTCACAAGGTAGGTCACAAAAGTGGTATATGTCAAATTGGTTGACACTCTTAGAAGTTGCCTAAGATCATATCAAGAGATAGCATCACTTATTTGACCGGACCAATGGGGAAAATTCTAGGATCTATCATGCATAGTTCAAAGTATGCTCATCACACTAGGTATTGACACTATAGTCAAACAAGACTCTACACTTTCGCTAGTGTGCAATGATTATCACAAGAGACTCAAATTGATAATAGGCTAGTCACAACGATATGCAAAGAGTTCACATATTGTCTATGCAACTTCATTTGGCCTCATCATAGCCATACCTTCATGTTCGTTCGAATGCAAGCACTATTTAAGCGATATTGATCAAAACCAAGAATCAAATTTGCTAATGAACATCCACAATTAAGCGCACACAAGGGGTGACAAAAAATGTGCGAAAAAATTGAAATTTTTCGGAAGGGTCAAAATCATTTCACAATTTAAACCAAAAAGGGAGCCATAAGCTCAAACATCCATAACACAGATGAAACACATACCAAAAAGGGAGCCATAAGCTTAAACATCCATAACATATATGAAACACATTTTAGCCAGAACAACCCAAATATAAACACAAAACACAAATAATAATAGTAGTCGCACAAAAGATAGGCTTCACCCCACCATAATACAAAAACTATTTGTCCTCAAATGCATAAATCAATAAGTCAAGGGTCAAATTAGGGAAAGACAGAGAGAGGGCTAGATAATAATCCTAATTAAGCATCTTTTTCCATCTGTTGGGGCGGCACGTTTCCTCCAGTGACTTCATGTATGGCTGTATTTGTTGCTTCGAGTTATAGTCCTTTAACAAATTTGCTTTACAAAAGAGGCGACGTGGGGATGTTAGGCGGACCGTTGAGTGGCTCAGCAAACTCTACACATTTTCACTAAACAATCCAATGCGCCTATTTTCAACCCACGTTCTCGAATGCTTCACAACCACCCTTTTTCCCTGACCAATATAAAGTGCAATCCGTGTTCCGAGCACAAATTGATAACAATAATACATAGGTAATTCTAGAATATATGGAAATTAGTGTGCAAAGATGCAGTTGGATGAATGACAGCGTGTAAAAGTGAACAAGTTACAGAATTTTGAACCTTTTTCTTGCTAACAATCAAGTTCATGCTCATTCGGTGGCAGTAGTCTTGATTGCTGAGTCAGTCGTTGTTTCGCCGAACAGTTGTTTACCTCACCATGTTTTACAGAACTTTCCAAGCAAATTTGGATGTTCAAACGACGGTAAACTTCGTGCCCGCCGATATGGTTGGCGATTCGCCGACTGGACCTATTGCTTTCCACCACACACTTTTTCTGACACCCTCTCACTTCAACTTGTATCAACAAAACACTGTTATTTTACCAATACGCAAATATAAAATACTAAGGGATTTTCGGTTGCCTCCCAAACAGTGCCTTAGTTAATATTGCGGCACGACGCAAGCCAACAACTATTCTTCATCCTCGGAGTCTCTCATGGTATAATTAGGTGAGTCCTCGGTGAATGGTGGATAATGACCTGATATCAAATGGCCAATTTGAGCATCCTGTAGCTGAATAGTCATAGAGTGAGAGGTTGATGATTCATTTAGCATTTCGATGTTTTTCTTCATCTCATTCAACATCTTCTCATGTGCCTCAATTTTTTGCTAAATGAGTGAAAGAGCTTCGTCATGTTGCACACCTCCCTGCTTCTTCCCATGTTTACACTCTCGGAGGGAGAAGTGCTTTTTATTTCCCCTGGCTTGTACTTCCAATTCAGTGACTCGGTTGGATAGAACATCCAACTAGGTGACTAGTGTGTCCCACTCCTGCTTCTTTTTGGTTTCTTTGTTAGCTTCTACCATGCCATTAAGGAGTTTTGTTACGATTTCATAGCGTTGGTGTAGCATACCGCCCTTGCAAAGTTGATCGGCTATACTTCTACTCTCGGGTCCAAGACCCCTATAGAAGCACTCATGTAGCGCCTTGTCCGTCATCCCATGAGATGGGCATGGTTGCAGCACCGCTTGAAACTTCAGCCACATTTCCTGAATTGTCTCATCCCCAAATTGTTTAAATGTCAGGAGGTTGTCCCTGAGGTTTAATAGTTTCAAAAGTGGATGATCTGTGTGATATCCATAATGATTATCCATTCTTAGTTCCCTGCTTTGATATTCAAACAAGAAAAGAAAAACTACAATTTATATAAGTAAAACTAAAACTAAGAAGAATAACAAATTCTATTAAACTAAGAATTTTCAAGTAACACCACTCCCCGGCAGTGGCGCCATTTTGATATTTTGCATAATCAATGACACAACTACCAGTACTAGTGTCTACGATCGTGCAATAGTATAGTAACGCAACCAAGGGTTGGGGTCATGTCCCAAGGTAGCGGTGGCGAAAATTAATAGAAAATTAGAATTTCATTCTAATTAGTCATAGCTAAAGACATTAACGATTAAAAATATAGTAAATTAAGGGGGTGACACAAACGTGTCAAATATCAAATGGGGGTTTTGTCACAAGTAAACGAAAATAACAAAAGAAGCTAAAATAACAATCAATGAGAGGGAGATTCTTGGGATGTGATTAGGAATACGAGATAGATCAAATTATTGGATACATGCTTTTGATAGGGAATTTATAGAGTAATTGTGACTAGGCTAAGCTTTAAATGGAAATGAGTTCTCTCTCGAGCAATTTACCCCATTTCAAATGGGTTCCTCTTGGACACCCACTTGCCACATGAAGACTAACCTATGCCTTACCTCACTTACTCTCTCGAGCTGAGTGTTAGGATATGGGATTAGGGTTCACTCTCTCGAGCTGAACCTCATGTCGACCCACTCCTTAGGCCATTAATCTAGTGGTCTTAGTTTTACGACCTCTCTCTCGAGCAAGCTGAAAACACATATATGAGATTATATTTGCAACTACAACCTCATTAGATTCATCCACAACCACTAAACGAAATCACATTTAAACTATGAATAAACTATTAATAAGCAAGACCCAGCAACAAATCTAACGCATATTAACAATATCACACCCCAAGAATTGGGGTTTTTTGTCACACATCGAGAGATAGAAATTTATACCTAAATGAGCTTGCATTCAAATGGGTATGAAAATTTGAGTCTCAACTTAGGCAAAGAGTGAAGAATCCAAGAGACCCACTTCCAAATTGAAAGAGATGAAACCCTCTTCTTCTTCAAGTCTTCAAAACCCTTTCAAACTTAGAGTAAAAATATGAAAAACTAGTATTCTCCACTAAAAATTATAATAATGTTTGACACTTAAACCTATAAATCTACCTAGTATTTGTAGTTGTCACAGATTTGTGCAGCGTTAGGTCATTTGGCGAAGTTAGTCGGGGTCATCGAGCATGTCGACGATCTGTCCTTTTGCCTGGTTTACCGCCCTTCTACTTTGTCTTCCACGTTTTATCATTCTGGCGAATTGGGCGATAGTGAACTGCATCGCCGATCAACTCGGCGATTCGCCTTTTGTGTAGTTTATCGCCGTCTTGCACTATCCTTCAGCATCGTCGTGCTCTGGGTCATTCTAACTGCTCCTTTTTTCCACCGACTTGATCCTTTGTTTCAGGGCTCAGCACAGTGGAACAGAAGGCAAAGTAAGAACCTTCGGCGACTCGCTAAGTAAACTCAGTGATCCTCAAGTCTTCATTTCTTTGTTCTTTTCAGCCTTTTCATTCCTCTTTGCGACGTAGTGTCCATACTTTCCTTCAAACATCAAATACCTGAAACTTAAGTATTTTCATCAGATATTGAGATAAAATAAGCATTTGAGGACACAACTTCTATTAAAATATATCCCTGAATGAGTCCAATTTGTGGACTCATTAGTCAGATGCAAAAAAATTGATTTAGAATTCTTGCCTTATTATCTGTCGAAATAGACATGCCATTAAAAAGCATAATAGCTGACTTAAATAAAGGTGAAAAACATGAACAGAGACAACTACGACTTATGGAGTCATAAAATATGGTATGTATTGGAAGAGCAAAATACTCTGGAAGGTATAAATCTTGTTTTGAACCAACCAGAAGAGGGAAATACTACACAACATAGAAGAGACCTTGAAGCTTCTAAAGCTTGGAAAAAGGCTAATTCCACTGCACGGGGAATAATAGTAGGTTCTGTGGTTGATGACCTCATACATGAATATGAGGAGTTTCGTACTGCTCAAGCTATGTGGGAAAATCTACGAGGAACATATGGGGGCACATTAGTAACCCGCCTCTGACAGTTGACTATCAAATTTGACACTTACAAGAAGCGTCATGATCAAAATGTCAAACAACACCTTAGGGTGATGTCAAACATGATAGATCAACTCAAGAATGCTGGCCATATTCTTTCGGATGAGCAACAACTCCAAGCAGTGATTCGATCTCTTCCAAATAATTGGGAACATTTGAAGGTCAAGTTGACCCATAATGATACCATCAAAATATTTTTTGATGTTACTCGTCATGTTCAATTTGAACATAAAAGGCTTGGCGCTTCTTAAGCTGCTTCTAATGCCTTTGTGGCGGAGTCAAGTGGTACAAAATCTTCAGGCTTCAAATGCAAGAAGAATTGGAAAAGAAATGGTAAAGACAAAGAGACAGGAGAAGGACCCTCTAAAAAAAGAAGAAGCCAAATTCCAAGAAAGGAAAACGTTTTTTCAAGAAGAGAGACTAGAGAAAAATGAAGTGCTACAATTGCCAAGTGTTGGGGCATTTTGCTCGTGAACTTACTGAGCTGAAAATGTGGAATTTTTGAACGTATCTCTAAGTCCTATGTGGATTGTAGACTCAGGATCCACCGACCACGTGAGTCCAGATCGAGAAGCGTTCGTGGAGTTTCATCGAATTTCATCTAAATCAATGTGGATCTATGTATGAAAGAATGCCAAACTAGAAGTCAAATGAATAGGCACTTGTAAAGTGGACATACGTGGTGGACGTTTTTTGAATTTGCATGACATCATACATGCTCCAGAGATTCGATGAAACTTAGTATTTGTGTATGTTCTTTCAGATGTTTGTTTTGATTTGTTTTTTAGTCGTAATAGTGTTAGAATAACTCTAGATAATGTATTATATGGTTTTGGACTTTGTTATGATCGTTTTATCATTTTTGGTTATAGTGTTTCAACTTATAACTATTATGTTAGCCGTTGTGTAATGGCATGTTAGTCAAGTAATAATGGTATTGATATTATTACATGGCATGCAAGATTAGGTCACATAGGTCAAGATTGAATGAATAGGTTGGCAAAGGAAGGGCATTTAGGTTCTTTCATCAAAATTGATATGCCAACTTTTGAAAATTGTCTTGCTGGAGAGATTATGCGTAAACCATTTGGAAAGTCTAAAAGAGTCGAGTTTCCACTTCAATTAATTCATTGTTACATTTGTGGTCCAGTTAATGTGAAGGCAAGGTCTGATGTTACATACTTCATTACATTCATTGATGATTTCACACACTTTGGTTATGTCTATTTTATTTCTCATAAATCTAAAGCACTTGAGTGTTTTAAAAGATATATGAATGAAGTTGAAAATCAATTAGATAAAATCATAAAGGCTTTAAGAACTGATCGAGGACATGAATATTTGTCAAAACAATTTGAAAAATTATGTACTAAAAGGGTATTTTCAGACAGTTAACTACTCCTTATACACCCAAACAAAATGGTGTAGCTTAAAGAAGGAATAGAACATTATTGGACATGACTAGGTCAATGATGGGGCAGGCAAATTTATCTATCTCGTTCTGGGAGATGCATTATTGACTGCGACCTACATATTGAACAAAGTGTCTTCTAAATCACTGTCTTCCATTCCTTATGAACTTTGGACTGTTCATAAAATAAATTTGAATGATCTACTATCGTGGGGTTGTGCAACATATATTAAAGATCATTTTGGTGAGTTTGGTAAACTAAGTCCAAAAGGAAAGAAATGTATCTTTATAAGGTACTAGGAACGCTCTAAAGGGTGTGTGTTCATTGATGAACTGGAGGATGGAAGTATTACTAAAATTGTATCATGAGAAGTTAGATTCTTGGAAAATGATTTTCTTAAAAAGGATGAAATAGATGAAGGCGATCCTCTCTACGAAATGTTGAATTCAAAAAATGTGGTAGTGTCGTCGCATATACATGATAACTGATATGATCAAGAAATGATTCATGATTCAAGCGGGAGTTATGAATCCCAAAATTCTATAAAGGAATTTGAATTCAATTACGTAAGAGTACAAGAAAAGGTATACCTAAACAATCTTATGATATTGAGGATTATGTTTTCTTGGTATCTCCTATAGAATTAGATGAACCTAATTCTATAACTGAGGCCTTATCAATCCCTAAAAGGGATTAATGGTTAAAAGCGATGAAAGAAGAATTAGAGTCCACGAAAACCAACAAAGTCTTTGATCTACTTGGCCTTCCTAAGGAACGTAATGCTATTGGGAATAAATAGATTCTCAAAGTTAAATGCAAATCGGATGGGTCAGTAGAAAGGCACAAAGCACGATTTTTGGCAAAAGGTTTTACTCAAGAAGTTGGAATAGACCATGAGGAAACTTTTTCACCAGTTGTAAAGTTTAACTCCATACGATTACTTTTAGATATTGTTGCACGTTTAGATCAAGAATTACATCAAATGGATGTAAAGACCTCTTTTCTCAATGGAGAATTAAACAAAGAAATATACAGGGAACAACCGGTAGGTTTTGTTGTTAAAGGACAAGAAAGGAAGGTTTGTAAATTGAAAAGAACAATTTATGGCCTAAATAAATCTTCAAGACAGTGGTACCTGAGATTTCATAAAGAGGTGATGTCATTTGATTTCACCATGATCGATGAAGACCATTGCATATAAATGAAAAGGTCCAATGAAAATTTTGTAATTCATTCTCTCTATGCAGATGATATTTTATTAGCTTGAAATAATTTGGAGTATTTGAAAGCTGTCAAGTCATGGCTTTCAAAACCATTTGATATGAAAGATATGGGTGAAGCTCATAAATTGGGTGTTAAGATCCAAAGAGATCGTTCTAAGAAATTTTTGAGTTTATCTAAAAAAACTTATATAAAGAAATATTGGAACGTTTTCGAATGAATAGTTTCAAATCCATGGATACTCTTGTAGAAAGGGGTTAAACTTTAAGCCTTGAAATGTGTCCAAAGACTGGAAAAGAAAAGGAAGACATGTCTCGAGTCCCTTATTCTAGTGATGTTGGCAGTTTTATGTATGCTATGATGTGTACTCGCCTAGACATTTGTTATGTCGTGAGTCTAGTTAGTTGGTCTCAATCCAATCCTTGAAGAGATCACATGAAAGTAGTAAATAGAATATTCTGATACCTGAGGGGAACTACGGATTATACATTGTGTTATAGTGGATCTAATTTATTCATAATAGGTTATACAGATGTTGATTAGGCTGGTGACCGGAATGATACAAAATCAACATCATGTTATCCTTTCTTACTAAATGGTGGTGCTATTTCATGGAAAAGTAAAAAGAAAACTTGCACAACTCTTTCAATCATGGAATCTGAATTCATGGCTTGTGCGTCTGCAGTACAAGAAATTGTTTGGTTAAAGAGATTCTTTGAGCATTTGAGTACTGCAAATAATTCTAAGGGTCCCATGATTCTATATTGTGATATTCAAGCGGCTATCGCATACTCGAAGGATCCTAAGTATCACAACAAGACCAAACATATTGATATCAAGTATAACTTTGTAAGAAATATAGTGGCAAGTGGAGAAATAACTTTGCAATACATTCCTACGCGTGAAATGATAGTTGATCCTTTTACGAAGGTTGTCTCTAGAGACTTGTTAGAAAACCATGTTAAGGCTCTAGGTTTGCGTAGGATTTGATGATATTTCAGTATTGTAAAATAACTGGATTGTTATAATATTCTCTTTTAGATAATACTATTGGATTTATATTCAAATATAATATGCATGTGATATTTTGTAAGAAATAAAGTGTGTCGAACAAGTTGCGAGATTGGCTTTCTCACACGAGCAATCGCCTCTTACGTCGAGGGACGTGGAGAGATGAGTTTCACAACCGTATTATGACTTTTTTATGAGCCAAACAAGAATTTCTCTAAGAGATAAACTAGGATTAAACACTTGGAAATGTTTAGACCAAGGTCTGTACGATGTTAGATAAACAGAAGAATAAGACACATACACCAATATAAGGTGAAAACATCGTAGCACGTGTTTCATACCACGTTTGTCAAGCGATCAAAGGGTCAATGAAAGAATGGTTCCGTATTTCTTCATTGTGTGAGATCCTATAAAGTTAAAATGACTTTTCAATGAAATACCCTTTGACCATTTGATGTGTCTTGAAGTTTCAATCGATGTTGCGACTTTAGCATGTTACTAATAGCCATGAATGATTCGACAATGCAATGCATGTCTAGGAAAGCAATTGATTTGAAACAGATATATTCGAGTAGAAATGAAGACTATTAATTAAATAATAAACTTGTACCACAAGTCGGCTATTGCACTAACCATATTGGTATATAGTATAATTGTGTGTATGAAGTTAAACATGAACTCGAGTCTAGGGTATTGTGAGTATAAGTATCCAAATATAATTAGTGAATTTCTTCCACATGTGATTGGATTCCTATGCGGGGCTTGTAAAACCTTAAGGGTAAGCTCTTCATGCTCACAGGTCACACGAACTATATGTCGTATGAATTATGTATAGTTGATGTTGTGTTGGCTTGGGTCTTGTCAACCATGTGCTAAGTGGGAGATGTAAGTTTTGGGTCATGGATCGACCCAGCCCGACCCGATCATTTTGTCTGTTAAAGGGATAAGTATTAATTTAAATTAAGGGAGGGAACAATTAATGTAACTGTTCAAACGTAAACAAGTCCTTATTTTAAATAGATACTTTACGCTCTTAACAGGAGAAGAAGAAAGAAAGAAAAGAAACAAGAACAATAAAAAATATCTTTTTAGATTAAGACACCCAACAAAAAATGATATTTAGTTTGTGAATCAAACTTTGTTTTCTAGTGATTAAAAGAAGGACTTGAGTGCAATCCTGTCAAAGTAGCAAAATCAACGACTTCTGCCGCAAATCAAGGTACAAAACTCGTTGTTTTTTGCTCTATATCTTTTATATTATATTTATTTATTAATTTATGTGATCTATATTATATTTAAAAGCTAACACATTTTCACATTAATGTGTAGTGACTTTTGCGAAGTGTTGTGATTTTTTTATAGAGTTGTGACTTTTTTGATTAGTTATGACATTCTCAATATATTATGATTTTCTTAAAAGATTGTGACTTATCTAATAAAGCACGATAAGCACATTTTCATACTATCCTTTAGAAAGGTTTTCTCACAGTTTTAAACTACGAATTTTGTAAGTTTTTTATTCCTCTTCTTTAAACAAGGAAATTGTAAAAGTTGTTCAATAATGTAATTACTTTTTTGTGGGTAAACTAGACTTATCAACAAAAATAGATGTGTAATAATCCGGAAGGTCAGTTTTGGAAATTTTGAATATTCGTTTAACTAGAGTGAATTAAATGGTGGTTAATTTTTAAATAATTAATTTAGTTTGTGACTAATGGACTAAGCCCATAATTTATTTAATGACCTATACTACTTGACCCATTTATATTAAAATAAATAGTAGGGCTTGTCACTTTTCATATATAATTAATTTAGAGATAAACAAAAAAGAGTTTGATGAGAACCCTCAACTTTAGCGGGGCAGCGACAACTACAACTAGGGAGTCACCTGTGCATTTAAGGTAAACATTCAAATTGAATGAATATTGATTTCTAAGATAGAAGGTTTATTTATTAATGTTGAAAAGTTTATTTTATTCAAGATTTAGTGGGAAAAAATGATTGTGAATTAATGTTAACCTAATGATTAGTTAATTATGATGCAGGGAAAATTTTGATATGTTATTTCAAGTTGTTTTGTATACGTGTAAGGTTAAGTGAATCAAATTTCATGATTTTCAATTTGTTTTACAGTTAGAAGTTAAATCCTTCTTTTGTTTAGGAATGAAGGTACTTACTCAGAAAAACAGCTGAGGGAAAAATAAAGAAAATTATCTATAATTTGCTTGTTAATTTCATTGGAATTCGTGACCCTTTATACATAAGCTTTCCATAATATATTGGTATACATATATATAGTTAAATACTAGGTGTATTATATTATATGAATACTATTAAATTTATGGTATTGGAAGAATTAAGACTTAACCCTAGGTTTGAAACTTGGAACATATGAGAGTTGACATGTGAGCAAGATAAGGAACTTTATTATACATTTGAGATAGTTTTTTGGGTCAAGGAAAGACACACAATAATATGTGTGTTGTTAGTTTCAAAAATCTTATTGTGATTATTTATTTGAATAGATTCATTGATTTGGAAGCCCAACGAAAGGAGAAGGCTCAAGCCTTGGAGTGATTTTTCAATTAATTGAGGCAAGTGGATTTCTAAACCCTTGTTAAGTTTATAGAATCGTGTATTTCCTTGTCGTATGTGTTGGGGAGTAGTGGGATTGGTGATGGGTTGACTTGTCCATAGTGAATAATTTTAATGATGAAAAAGGGGTAATGAAAGGCCATGTGATTAATTGTTGGTGTGTGATGTGTTGAGAGTGGTTTGAAAGGCTTATTAACTCATTGTTGATGTTGTATCATGATTGTGTTGTTCTGAATTGTGCACTATTATGAAAATGGTCATCTCCTCATTATTTATGTGAACATGTCATTTGCATTGTTCTGAGACATAGTTGTGACAAGTGTTATGCGAATTGATAAAGAATAAGAAATTAAAGAGGATGTACCATTTCGAGGGACATGTTGCGTACCCCGATGGATACTATATTTTGAGGGATGTGTTGCATACCGCGATGGATTTTCTTATCGAGGGACGTATCGCGCGTCGCAATGGATGCTATATATTTAGGGACGTGTCGCGCGCCGCAACGGATGGATGGAAAGATATGTCTCCCATGGGTCCCGAACTGAGAGACAGCGGGTGTGTGTCATTAGGTCAGAGATGCATCATTATATTTGCATTGAATTTCATTACTGTAAGACCCCATACTTTTTCTCTATTCTTGCATAATATACATGGTGTAGTATGGCATAGTTATATGAGGTGTATATGACTTTGTATCGTACATTGGAGATTAAGATTCCAAAGAGGTTTCAATATCAAGGAAGCAAACTAAAGTTTTAGGTCAAAGGGACCCCTCAAATAAAGTTCATGATTAAAGAAATTACTCGGGTAGATCTACGCCCGTGTGAAATGTTTAAATTGTTCCATACCTTGTAGATAAACCTATGAGTGTACAACATGCTAACAATAGTGTATTATGAGATATTATAATAGCACAAGGGTCGTATGTTAAGTTTTGAAGTCAAGAAAATTAGTGAAACTAAGGTTGGCAAAAGTTATCAAAGTTTCTCTAGCTAGTAATATTTTCTTAACTTTGGGTCAAATGTCTTGGATGTTTTCTCCCGATATATAAAGATATAGAAGGCCTATCACACATTAAATCGAAGGCCTATGAGTCTATTTTGTAATGCACAAAACCCCGTATCAAACCGAAATCGGAGTAAAGAGTTATGAGGGTTTTACTACGGACTATCAGGGCAGAATCCGCGTCGCGGTCCGGGTCGGGTGACAAATATGGTATGTCGGCTTACTCAACGTTTTAAGCCATGAAAACATTTCATTTCACTTCCTAACCAGAATAAAACTTAAGAGAGGGTTCCTATGGAGTTCTTGCATGATGAAGGTTAGTTTTTAACGATTTCTACCATTAAAGGTTACCCCCGTGCCTAGAAACGTGATCTTTACACGTGGCAATCATTTTCCCCTTTTATTAACCGCGTTGGGAGCTAGTTTTTGAAGATATAAATTTGCAGTTATTGGTGTTTCTTCAAGGTTTACACTTTGTTAACTAAGGTAATCATCTCGGGACTCTTTTATGATTATTTTTATGAAGTTCTACAGACATTTCGTCATGTTGTGGCCATTCGACAAATCTGCCGATTTAAGAGCAATTATGAATTATTTATAGGTGCGTACCAGCTGTGTATATATAGTGTTTGCGAAGATTAGGACGTAAAGAACAACTTTTGTGAAGAAACTACAACCATTCGAGCGTTCATTGGAAATGTATGTTAAGGCTAAGCTACGTCCCTCATTTTAGCACCACTCCTAGGAAATTCCTAAAACACCGAATGCAATATTTTTATATTCTCTAGATAGAAAGACCTTCAGTGAAAGGCATTGGGATCTCAGCTGAATTATTTTCATGATTCTATTATTTTTATATTCCACTCGTTCGGATAAATAGAGTATTCGATATCTATATGTCACTTTATCGGTTTCCTTGATTATATATCCGCATGTATGAATTCTTATTCCTCTTTGGGTGATGTGACTTAAAATATCACGCGAGATCCTTATTACTTGTAACCATCCCTCTTTCTCCATTAAAGTTATTATGAAAAATCTTTAAAGTAACTCACGATCTTCAAAACTCTCTAATATAACTTAAAGGTTCAAACTATTATAACACTTGTTTTTTTGAAATACTTCTTTTATAAATTATCTAGAAACCAAGTTAGGAACTAGGTAAATCACCTTAAACTTGTTATGAATATCTTCATGGTTAGTTTATCTTTCTAAAATTTAAGTTAACTTTTCAATCTTATTTGGAAGAACATAAGAGGTTCCATGAGATGGTTACATGTTATAAGAAAGTGATTATGAGGTTATGAGAACAAGACTACAAAAGGGCCAAAATTGGAAACATGACAACAGTAAATTATAGGTGTTATAAATCCATGACATAACATGCTATGCATTCTACTACCGAACTATAATCGGGAGGTATGGGGCCTATTGCCTAAATTTATACGTATGAGACACAAATGGCCACAAGTTGGCAAATATGGTGCCGATTTGCTACCGGAAGGCACCACCATTGCTAGCATTTGGTTTGGTATGTCATGCATTTGCATCTATATATATATGTATTCACGACATACGATTATACTAGCATACCATGCATATTTAAGTAGTAGGGGGGCAAATGTCAGCCATGGAGATTATTTGAGTTTTAGTTTCAGGTGGTATCTCTATTACCCTTTTACAGTAAATATTTATGATTCTATTTTCTGCTTTACATACCAGTACATTTTTATTCGTACTGACATCCCTTTACCTAGGCACGCTGCTTTTTGTTTCGTGCGAGCAGGTACAGACATGGACTCTAATCGACCCACCCGCTAGGATTCAGGTGCAACTGTGAGTTGGTAAGCTCCATTTTATCCTGGGGCTATCAGAGGACGTTTTCTTTTGTTGTACATTTTGGGTATAGTCGGGGCCTTGTCCCGACAGTCCTTATGTCACTCATAGAGGCTATTGTGGACACAATATTCTGGGTTTTCTTTTTGTATGTTTCAACCTTCAACCAATAGTCTTGGCATGTATATATATATGTGTGTGTAAGTACGCATGCCTTCGGTTGTGGCCTCGTCTGCTAAATAGTACATCTTTATTTTATTCGGCTTGTCTACCATTGTTTATATGGTTCAGGTCATGACCTTCAGAGATTATGATGCTCAATCTCTTTGTCTCACAATTGGTTAGCTAGTATATTTTAGTGGGTAACCTGTTCTAATAGGGCATCTAGTGTCAGTTACTCCCCCTATTTCGAGGTGTGACAATTGCATTGCATATCTTTATCATTGGTGAATTTGATCTTGTGTGTTGTTGATCTAGTGAATGCTCTTTGTGGAACATGTGAATGATGAATATTGAGCTTGTTGTTGAGAATATGGAATTGTCAGAGTGTTGTTGTTGAGCTGGTGCTTTGTAAACTATGAACTATTAGGTTGGGCTGATTTTATGCAGCTTGTAGTTGTGGAGGTTCGGATGGGGTGTAAGGAGTACCAATATTATATTCCCTTAGCTTGTGTTTAGAAGTTTACTTATTGAGTACCGTGTGGTTTGGTACTTGATGAGTCCACAATTTGGACTCACTTAGGGCTATATTTTAATAGAATTGTGTCCTCAAATGCATGTTTTATCCTGATATCTGATGAAAACCTTTAAGTTTCAGGTATTTGAAGTTTAAGGCAAAGCATGGACACTACTTAGCAAAAAGGAGCAAAAAGAAGCTGAAAGAACGAAGAAACACAGATTCGCGAATCGCCGAACCCATTCGGTGAATTGCCAACAAATCGCATATTCGCCTTTTGTTCCAATGTGCTGAGTCCTGAAGGAAAGGAGAAAATTGGCGTTGAAAAGGAGCAGTCGGCGTATCGCCGAACGACTCCACGAAGCAGTGCCACATCGCCCAATTATCCAGGACACAAAGATGATGAAGGCAACGTAGTAGAGCAAAGGGCTGATCGTCGAATGCATCTGCGATTCTCACTAATGTCGCTGAAAGATCCTTTTGAGAACATTTTCTAAAAACTATAAATACTAGTTCAGTTTTTATTCCTAGTAGCAATTTTTTACATTGTTTTACTTAGTTTTAGATTGTCAAGTTGAGACAGAGTTTTGGAAATTTTTGTACTCTAACTTTGAAAGGGTTTTGAAGACTTGAAGAAGAGGAGGGTTTCATCTCTTTCAATTTTGAAGTGGGTCTCTTGGATTCTTCACTCTTTGCCTAAATTGAGACTTAAATCTTCATACCCATTTGATTTTAACATCATTGAAGGTATAAATTTCTATTTCTTGATGTGTGGCTAAAAACCCCAATTCTTGGCATGTCATTTAGCGAATATGGGTTAAGATTGTTGTTGGGTCTTGCTTGCTAATAGATTAAATGTAGTTTAATGGTGATTTCGTCTAGTAGTTATGGATGAAGTTAAAAAATTTGTAGTTGCAAATACAAGTTTATTTATGTGTTTTTGGCTTGCTCGAGAGAGAAGTCGCGAAACCAAGACTACTAGATTGATGGCCTAAGGAGTGGGTCGACATGAGGTTCAACTCGAGAGAGTGAACCCTAGTCCCATATCCTAACACTCAGCTCGAGAGAGTGAGTGGGGTAAAGCATAGACTAGTCTTCATGCGGCAAGTGGGTGTCCGAGAGGAACCCATTTGAAATGGGGTAAGTTGCTCGAGAGAGAATTTATTCCCACGTAAAGTTTAGCCTAGTCACTATTACTCTATAAATTTTCTATCGAAAGCATGTACCCAATAATTTAGATTAACCCGTATTCCCGTTACATTCCAAGAATCCGCCTCTCATTGCTTAAATTTCCTTATTTTCACTATTTTAATTGTTTCCTGCTTACAAACCCCCATTTTATATTTGACGCTTGCGTCATCCCTTTAATTTTCTATGTTTGCACTCGTAAAAATCTTTAGTTATGATTAGCTTTAGCACATTTGCGCTTAACCACTAATTTTCACGCCCACTCCCTTGGGACTCGACCCCAACCCTTGGTTGGGTTATTAAACTATTGCACGATCATAGACATTTGCATCGGAAGGTGTGTCATTGATTACGCAAACATGAAAATGGCACCGGTTCCGGGGAGTGATGTTACGTGAAAGTTTTTGGTTTCAGTCGGATTCTCCTTTCAATAATCGTAGTTTACTAATCTTATTTTTAGTTTTGTTTTTCTTTAAATTTTTTGGTGTAGGTAGGTTCCTTGAGCATGGCTGAGGGAAATGGTGGAAACTCGGCTGAGATGAAGCAAGAAGTCGAGAGGGACTTCACGTTGACCGCACTAATGACTCAACTGAACAATTTGTCCACCAAAATAACAGTGGTGGAAACCCAGTGCAATCACCAAGGGAGGTATATACCTCCTCATGAATGAAACAACTCTATGGACAATGAGAATAGACGTGTCGAGGATACTCTTCTACTCATTCTCCAAAAGGTCACTAAGCAAGACAGAGTACTGGAATAGATGAAAGAGGGCATTGAAGTGTTAAATCAGATGGTTGGCTCTCACTCCAGATCTATTCAGCTGCTCGAGAACCTCGTGACTTATGAGCCTGCCTCATCTCTACTCAACTAAGCAAGAGGGGTCACCTAGTGGTGTTAAGGTCGACCCCAAAAATAGGATGTAACTGAGGAGATGCGTCGTGCAACAACATTAAATAAGGCGCTTATTGGGAGCAACCCAAGGTTTTATTGCTTAAAATTAGTATGTTAGAATAATGGTGTGTTAATTTTGTAGGTTAAAACAAGGAATGTGTTGAAAAGTGCAGGTTGGCGAACTGAGGATCCAGTTGGCGTATCGCGAAATTGATTGGCGATCCCGCTATTTTCTGTTGTTTGGACCTCCACATAAACTGGAGGCCCTGTAAAAATCAGCGAGGGAAGAAACCATTCGGCGCGTCGCCGAGTAGGTCGGTAAACTATATTAACGTCGCCGAATGGACGCGAACTAGGAGGTTTATATAGGCCAAAAATCCTAGAATTTGAACTTCTTCACTTTCCCTCGCTTTTAAACTTCACATTCTCACACCAAGGTAGCAATTTCAATATTCTTGCTTTCCATTAGTATTTTAGTTGTTGATTGGTGCTCGGAACTAGGATTTCCTTGTTGCCTAGCATTTCAATCGACATTAAAGGTTAGTCCTAAAACCCCGAGTTTATTGTTGAAAATTTTGAACTCTTTTGCAATGTTCATATCGTATTGATGTGTGCTGGGCCTATCTGATAGGATTAGAATGCATAAATGCTTGTTTTAATTTGAAAATCTTGCATGTATTGGTTGATTGTCAAAGGCCCATAATTATTTGTGTTTTTTAATGAAATGGGTCGTGATTGTGTGTCGTTAGATTGATTGGGTGAATTCTGAGTATCCCACATTTGTGCTAAATGTCAAAAATTTACTCAATGACAGAGCGGGTGATGCCACTCTTAAGAGAAAATATCGTCAAATGGCCAAACTCGGTAAAACTGGGAAAAATCTGAGTATCCCGGGGTAATGGGTAGTATGGGTCTTGCTTGAATTTCGTTAATGCATGCTTTGATTTTGGTTTCATAGTTCTCGGGATTGAATTCGAGAAGATGGATTAAAAATAGGCACGTAGGGCCATTTGGTGAGCTGGGTCGAGCTCACAGAATCGTTCAGCGGTTCGCCCAATGTCTCCATCTCGCCCTTAATATCATGACAAATTGGATGTTTGAGACTGTAACTTTCGGTGAGAAATCATGGGTCGCCGAACGCACTCAGCGACTCGCTGAAAATACTCTTGTTCACCCTCTGTATGCTACCCCTGAGACCCTTATGCATGGTAACTTTCGGCGGACAAACCCTTGCTCACCGAAAGTAGTCGGCGATTCGCCGAAAGGACTCTCTTATCACTGACTTGCCTTAATTGTGTAGCCAAGCCATTGGCGAGCCCGATTTAGTTCACCAAAGTGGTTCGGTGACATGCCGACTTGATCATCGAGTCTATCTGTAGAGAGAGTCACTATGTCTGAGTTTAAGTTATTTTCTTATCTTTTCTCGATCTTTTGCAGATATGGTACGCACCAATTTAGCTGAGAAACCACAAAAAAAGACTAAAGGCATTACAATCAATGAAGGCGGATCAAATCCTCCAAAGAGAAAAAGGGATGACCTCCAATCGGGAGATAAAGGCAAACGAAAAAAGCACATAGCTAGGAAGGTTATAAATGTTGAACTAGCTTTTCTGAGCCAGAGGATGAGCAACCTTTGATGAATCGAAGGAATGAACTCAGGGCTAGAACTCAACCCACATCTACCAGAACTCCTTCAGCTACCACTCCTCCGACTACTGAATTAGTGCCAGCTACGGTACCACCTCCAGTGGCCCCTACACTCCCCGTAGCTCCACCTCTACCCAGATTGCTGAACAGATTGAAAGGCGATGGTTTACAAACCATTCTAGAAGAAAAGTTATTATCTGTGGAGGGTTTGGAAGGTAAGCATGCTGAAGTGCTTGACACGCTCAGGTATCATGGGTTCGAGCAGTTCACTAGGCCACGGGGCCCTTACATTCTTTCTTGGGTCCGGGAATTCTACTTAGCATATGGAGAGTTGGTACTGAAAAATAATAAGAAGGCTAGTGAGTTCCAACCGGTGAAATCGGTTATGGTTAGAGGCAAGGAGATGGAGTGTTACAATGAGCATATTAATGTTGTATTGGGTCGACCGCTGCAATCGGTACTGCCCTACCAAGGTTTGTCTATTGTTCAGTCCGTGGATGATTTGAAGGGTTGGTTAGCTCCGATGATCTCTAACACCACCCCGAGGTGGATAGAGGTAGGAGCTTCGATTGAGAAGAGGGACATGAACATTGCCTCCCGGTACTGGTTTGTCTTCATCAGCAGCACTATCATGCCATCCCAGAAAGAGTCCATTCTGTGTCATCCTAAGGCGGCTTTCCTTGGTTCTATCATGGCCAGGAGGCAGATCGACTTGGGAATGTTGGTTTCACAGGAGATGGCTATGAGAGCCAAACAGACGCACACGTCTCTGCCATTTCCTGTTCGGATCACTGAGTTATGCCAGAGTACCCCGTGATCCTGCTAGCGATATAGAGGTCACCCCATCTTCCTCCACCGATATATGGCGTATAGTGGCCGAGTTCACACGAGAGGAAGTTGACAAGAGGAGAGCAACTCCAGCAGATAGTTCTCCAGAGGTCGATGTTGACTCATTACCAGCATAGGCACCTTCGTCTACTCTGGTTTCAGAGCCTTCAGGTATACCCGCTCCTTCTTCTCCTTCACAGACTCCAGGTGCCTCCTCTTCCTCCCAGTCTTCCAGGATTACTCATGCCATGATCCTGAAGATGGGCCAGCTGGCCTATTCAGTGGATGTTAGCGCGACGCGATTGGAGTGATCCGTCCCAAGGATGATTGACAGTGCTATCTTGACTGCACTGACCCCCGTTAGGACCACTGTTGATGATCTGACTGCCATAGTCACTGCTTGTGACAGCAGACAGGGGGAGATACCTAAGGTTTCAGCATAAAAAGTCGAAATAGTAGAGTTGAAGAAGGACGTAGCCTATTTGAAAACTACCGACTTCACTACACTGATGCAAGGAGCAGATGACGAGGATGCTCCTGAGACCTCAGGGATTCCTCTGGCTACCACCGGAGTTGTGCAGGGGGATGGCATAGTAGATGACTAGATGCAAACACAGATGAGGAATTGATATCAGTATATGCTAAAGAGACACATGAGAGCAGAGATGAGGGTATATTCAGAGACTTGCCAGATCTTATAGAGATGGTTGTGCAGCCGGTGATCCAGACATTGCCGACTGATGTCCACAACAACTCCTAGTGGATATGGCATGGCCACTCCGTCTGAGGCTACTCCTGGCACTGATGCCTATGTACAGACTACTATAGCAGTCACCGAGACCCCGACAGAGAGAGAGACTACATAGACAGGACCTTTCTTTACCTCACTCTCTGTCTTATTATATTTTTACTTTTGGATACTTTTAGTTGCATTTGAGGACAAATACCTTTTATTTGTAGTGGGGTGAGGTCCACACCTTTTATGTTTATAGTTGTGTTTTGTGTATATATTTGGGTTGTTCTGCTTTAAAATTGTGTTTTATCTGTTTCTGTGGATGATTGAGCTTATGGCTCATTTTATTTATTTTATTGCAAAATGATTTTAACCCATCCAAAAATTTGTGCCACCTCTTGTGCAAAATTTGATTCCCAGTTTCGATCAATATCGGTGACTTGAATAGTGATATCAATCGAATGAACATGAATGCACGGCTACGATGAGGCCAAATGAAGTTTCATAGACAATATGTGAACTCTTTGCATCTTGTTTTGACTAGCCTAGTATCGAATCGAGACTCTTGTAATGACCGTTGCACACTAGCGAAAGTGTGGAGTCTTGTTTTACTATAGTGTCGATGCCTAGTGTGATAAGCTTACTTTGAAACATGCATGATAGATCCTAGAATATTCTCCGTTGGTCCAATCGACTAAGTAAGGCTAGCTCTTGATGTGATGTTAGGTGATTTAAAGAGTGTGAACAAATTTTACATATACCTCTTTGTGGCCCACCTTGTGAGCATGTGTGAACCTCTCTTGAACACCACTTGAACCTTAACCTTCTTTTGAAGAAACTTGATGAAAATTAGACCTTTCTTAATCCATTACCGTTAATCCTCTTGATTTATGGTTTAATAAATAGCCAACTTAGGCCAAAAGCCTAAGTTATGGGTGTTGTGAGAAGAAAAGGGAAAGTCAAGAAGTGCAAGGAAAGTCTCCGTTAACCCATGGTGTTGAGAAAAAATGGAACCCCTCCGTTGGTCCGATCGGCTAAGTAAGGCTAGCTGTTGATGTGATCTTAAGCAATTTAAAGAGTGTTAACAAATTTTACATATACCTCTTTGTGGCCCACCTTGTGAGCATGTGTGAACCTCTCTTGAACACCACTTGAACCTTAACCTTCTTTGGAATAAACTTGATGAAAATTAGACCTTTCTTAATCCATTACCATTAATCCTCTTGATTTATTGTTTAATAAATAGCCAACTTAGACCAAAAGCCTAAGTTGGGGGTGTGGTGAGAAGAAAAGGGAGAGTCAAGAAGTGCAAGGAAAGTCTTCGTTAACCCATGGTGTTGAGAAAAAAAGGAACCCCTCCATATAAAAAAATAGAGAAAGAGAAAAAGAAAAGAAAAGAATGAAAAAGAAAGTTGCGGATTAAAGTGCAAAAGAAAAGGGGTTTCCAACACACTATGGGAAAGTGAATAATAGGATGACTTATGAGCACTAAAGAAAATGATGAAGGAAAAGGGAAGGAAGTGTTGTGAGCACCACAATTCATGAGGATGAAAGCCACTGATCCTAAATGACCATACCTTGACACTCAGCCCCATTACAAGCCTTGAAAAGACCTTTTTGATCTTGAGAAAGCTGAAACAAATGTCAATTGGAAAATACGGGCAAACCTATGGGTGAAATCATGCACTGTTTCATCTTTGTGAGTGTGAGCGTTGCATATGATTCCTGAAATTAAAATGATTAAATCATTATGTGCGAATATGGAATCATTCTTTCTGTGAGGGCATTTGAACACTCTAGTTGAGCCTGAACTTGCATTTGAGTCGAGTATTGTGAGCATGAGATTCTTTGATATTGGTGAGTCACTACTTGAATCTTTGAGTGCACAATTACTCTTTAAACAAGTAAATTGAGTCTTGTTGTGTGCATTCATGATCGAGTCTTGTGTAGCACTGTTCGAGACACCCTTTTTGAACGGCTTAACTTGAGTTTGCTTGAGGACAAGCAAAAGTTTAAGTTGGGGGTGTTGATGAGTCCACAAATTAGACTCATTTAGGGCTATATTTTAATAGAAATTGTGTCCTCAAATGCATGTTTTATCCTGATATCTGATGAAAACTTTTAAATTTCAGGTATTTGAAATTTGAGGCAAAGCATGGACACTACTTACCAAAAAGGAGCAAAAAGAAGCCGAAAGAACGAAAAAATGAAGATTCGCGAATCGCCGAACCCATTCGGTGATTTGCCAATAGATCGCATATTCGCCTTTTGTTCCAGTGTGCTGAGTCCTGAAGGAAAGAAGAAAATTGGCGGTGAAAAGAAGTAGTCGGCGTATCGCCGAATGACTCCGCGAAGCAGTTCCAGATCGCCCAATTATCCAGGAAACAAAGATGCTGAAGCCAACTGATGAAAGGCGACGAAGTAGACCAAAGGGCAGATCGCCGAATGCATCGGCAATTCTCACTAACGTTGCCGAAAGATCCTTCGGAGCACATTTTCTGAAAACTACAAATACTAGTTTAGTTTTTATTATTACTAGCGATTGTTTACATTGTTTTACCTAGTTTTTATATTGTCAAGTTGAGATAGGGTGTTGGAAATTTTTGTACTCTAAGTTTGAAAGGGTTTTGAAGACTTGAAGAAGAAGAGGGTTTCATCTCTTTCAAATTGGAAGTGGGTCTCTTGGATTCTGTACTCTTTGCCTAAATTGAGACTTAAATCTCATAGCCACTTGATTTCAACATCATTGAAGGTATAAATTTTTATTTCTTGGTGTATGGCTAAAACCCCCAATTCTTGGGGTGTAATTTGGCGAATATGGGTTAAGATTGTTGTTGAGTCTTGCTTGCTGATAGATAAAATGTAGTTTAATGGTGATTTCATCTAGTAGTTGTGGATGAAGTTAAAAAATTTGTAGTTGCAAATACAAGTTTATTTATGTATTTTCGGCTTACTCAAGAGAGAAGTCGCGAAACCTAGACTACTAGATTGATGGCCTAATGAGTGGGTCAACATGAGGTTCAGCTCGAGAGAGTGAACCCTAGTCCCATATCCTAACACTCAGCTCGAGAGAGTGAGTGGGGTAAGGCGTAGGCTGGTCTTCATGCGGCAAGTGGGTGTCCGAGAGGAACCCATTTGAAATGGGGTAAGTTACTCAAGAGAGATCTCAGGGATCGGTACAGAGATATCTGTACTTATCTTTGAGAGGCTATAATGACTTCTTGGAAAAATCATCACTTTTTGAATCTCTATCATGCATCATTTATTCGTTCTGATTCTTATAACTTTATTCCACTCTCTGTATTATGTGATGAATAGTGTGTAGTTCCTCATGTGAGTAGTTGGTGTCGTTTATGGCTTAGATGTTAGATCTGGTACTAAGGTTGAAGTGATATACTTATGGAAAGGATGCGTGGTCAGATTCATAATGTTCAGCGATTCGAAGTAATTGTGTGCAGTTATGATTTGGTGCTGCCTTTTGAGGATAAATAAATATGAGGTTGAACAGTGGTTTGAGGGACTTCATGAACCTATTATTTTTTCAGTTAGTTACCCAGTAGCGGGAATAGTTGTTATGTAGTATAGTCAATTTCTGGAGTGGTTCGACAATTAGAAGTGGAATGGTTAAATTGTTGGCTACATAATGAACATTGTAACTTTAGAAAATATAGTTAGTTAAGTTGTCATAACATGTATAGATTGCTTAGTGAATGATGAGAATGATGTTGCGCCAATTGAGGTCAGAATCTCTACTAATATTTCATATATTGAGTGTTTATCAAAGAGGGTCATTATACGACTATTACAATAGTGTCAATACTTACTTAGTTAGAGTTATGGACTGTGTTACTCTTGCTATGGATCTGATCTAAGAAAGAATGCATATTGATTGGGATAGAGATTGAACATATTTGATAATGTTTTGCAGCTATTCAACACATAGAAATATGTGGGTTATTTAGGTATAATCTTTTCGATAGGTATGTGGGGTTCTAGTTGTGGATCTAACAGACTTTCACAATATGGTGCTAGTGGTATATGGAAATGAATATGTCGATTGTCAAGTGTGAATACTAACTACTTAAAAGAGTTATCACTGTATCACATGCTATTATGATGAGATTCAATATTGCATTCACATTTGTGAAACTAACTAGGTTGTTACTGTAGATGTTTACGATTAAACAGTGTGTATAAGAAAGATTTTAGTGGTGGGTTTTTGGTATAGTATCAATGTGTTAGGTTATAAAGTGTAGCATGAGGATTCTAAATAAGGATCGGTGAGTTCATCTAAAAGTCCAAGGGAATGGATAGTAACCAGAATGGCAAGATTATGGGTAAAGAATGTTCCAACGAGTATACTTGTGTGAAGGTAATTGAGAATTATAGTAAGAAAATGCGTATAAAATTGAGTTAGTCCTTTGAATTTGATTGATATATGTGAGTTTAAGGTGTCATGCTGATAATAAGGTTGACTTCATGATGGTGACAATGACTACTGAGCATAAAGGCATTAACAGTTTGTGATAGATTATGATTGACATGTAATTATATGATAAAGATTATTGCTTAAACAAATTTTTGTATTGTAACGATGTCTTACGAGTATCTAATGTTGTGGTTGCCATTATATTGTGAGTAGTGTGGTTGTATGGAAAGTTTTATGAGGAGTTGGGATGTCGCTCGAATAAAATTTAAAATTGTTGGAGTTATAATGAAAAAAATAGTGGAATGTAGTGTAGTCTTCAGAAAGAGGTGAGAGAAAAATATTTTCTCTTATTGCAAGAGCTAAAGAGGTATCTTCAAAGAGATTAAGAATTGGGTTCAATCTGTTTTGCTCTGGTTATCATAATAGTGTCACATGTTCAATAGATTAGTTAAAAGATATTGAATAAATTTTGAGAAACGAGTGTACAGACGATCAGCTCGAGTGTGATGATAAGTTTTTTTTTTAATTTTGTGGTTTTGAGTTTGATAATGAGTACGGTTGAATTTTAAGCGAAAGATATGATAGGGTCGATGGAGAGGTGATCAATGATAAGGTACGATACGTAAATTCATAAAAATCTTTAAGGTATGAGCTACTATTGATAGATAAAGGGATTGTGTTACAAAGTTGGATTCAAAATTCAAGTTTCTCATTGTAAGTTTAGGTTTCTGGTAGTGTGTTTTGTCAAGGTATGAATTGGTAAGGTAAGAAATAATTAATTGTGTGGTGTATTGAGTAGTTGGAAGGACTTGTGCATGGTTTGGATCGTAAACTTGTTACTTTGATTGTTAAAAGACCCGAGGAAGGGTTTCACTTAAAAGTTTTGGTTTAAAGTAAAAGTTAAAATGTCACGGGTTGTTGGTCAAATGATAAGATTGGTAAGCAAGTCAGCGAAAGGAAAAAGAGTTTGGTGTATTGAAGAGTTCAAGGTATTTGAAATTTGCGTCATGAGAAGAATTTAAGAGATGTGAAGGAATAAGACCTCTCATGTAGACTCTTGGTTTGAAGTTGAAAGAAATATGATTTTCATATATAAGTTCTATTATGACTATGGATGTGAACTAGTTCAGTACAGACTTACTAGGAATTTATCATCAACTTTTCTAAAGATTGAGGTTTTGTTTGGGTGGCAATCAATGATGTGTGGAAGATTCTATGTGGTTATGTCGATATAGATTTTTCAAATTACGATAGGTAACTTATTGATGTTCAACGGTGTCGACCTAAAATTTTACATGATTAAAGAGGATTTCGAGGAAATAGAAACTACTTTGTTGATGGGACGATACCGTCTGTTATGCTGTGCTACATAGGAATTTGATGGTGAGTAGAGGTTATGAGCTTATTCTATACCGAATTATTGGAGTGACCAAGAATATTTCTTAAGTGTTGGTATGAGGTATATGATGGTTTTGAATATTAGTTGAAATTTGGTATCTGAAAGATTACGTGGAGTTGACATTGTACATGATTCAATAACTTTATATTGATGGGAAAATACTTTATATTTGAAATTAGTGCTATCAGCCTTAGGTGGGACAAATATCTGTCATAAAATGCTTATTCGAAAGGAGAGAGTGCCATGGTTTTAAAATTTTGGAGGCGATAATGTGTTTGTTAAGAAGACTTTGATACTAGTGACAGTTTGAGAGTAAGGTAAATGGCTGGTGTGGTTATGATGTTTGTTAGTATTAAGTGTGTTGGCTATAGTGGAGTAGTATGAGAAGTATGTGGGGTTCAATGAATCGAGTATGTGTACGATTGTAATGAGGACTAGACTAATTGATTGTGCGTGGCTAAAAATCAAGGAGATGGAGTTAGATGGATGTAAATATTTGATATGGGCATTGTGGAAGGAGTATCTTGCGTTATTCAACTTTGGTTCCGTACGTTATTATGTGACCTCCTTCTTCGTATTGGACATCATTTGGAGCATGATTCACTTCTTATGCTACGTGTTGACACCGATTTTTGGACCTCCACATTATAGATTAATCATCGAGCTTCTTCAATTGCAAACGATTTAAAATAATTAGTTTCATAAATTTTAAAAAAAAATTCAAGATGTTAAAATAATTAATCATTTTTATAAAAAACATGTTTTTAACTAATTAGTATATTTTATAAATAGTTGAAAATCACCTCAATTTTTTTTTATTGCTTACTTAAATATTTTTATTAATTTAGTTTAGTTCAAATTATGGTTTTAATTTGGGATTACTAAATTTATAATTAAATTAATTATTTCATTTTGTTGAGACTGAGAAGCTCATTAATTAATTTATATTAATTTTTCCTATCTAATATCTAGCCGAATTTATTAAACTAATGCAATTCGGTTAGGTCTTTAATTTTGATGGGCTATAGTTGCAATCCTTTTGCCCTTTTCTCAATTGCAAATTTAGCCATTTTGACCCCTCTAGAGCTCTTTTGTTTTCAGCCAGGATTAAGGCCAAATTTTGGGCCTTTTACACCCAATTTTGCAGTCCATTTCCTCACTCTCAGCCGGCCCAACTCTAAACTCCAAAACTGGCCCAATTTTCTCCTTTTACTCAGAACTTCCAGCCTGCTAAAAACAATTCAATAACCCAACAATACATACAGCGTACAGTACATACGCATACCGACCCCACCTGTACGTCGTCTTCCTCATTGCAAATCCAACAATACCCATCAACCTAGCATATAAAATTACGCAATACAATACATACATCGTACAATAGCCATACCCTACGACCCCTATACTTGTCTTCTTCACGCGACCAAGATGAAACCAAGACACATCAGTCCGACAGAATCGGAAAAGCTGCGACTCTGACCCGTCACTTCGACAACGATTTCAAACAACGCAACAGTGCACTCTCGCCATCCTCCTCGCCTGCAGACCCATCACCCTTACGTCCCCTTTCCCCCTTTCGCGGAAGTCACATCTTTTTCCCATCTTTCACTGTTAGGCTTGGAAAAGGGGAAAGAAAAATTCAAATTTTCTGTTGATAAAATCCAACGGATTTCCCCCCTCAAAATCACCCCAACTTTCCCTATAAATAACCCCATACTCTCAGTGATTAAGGGACGGTTTTTGAGTTTTTGTTCTGAAGCAATAGTCATTTTACACTTGAAAAATTTCAAGCGATTCTCTAATCCTAGGTTCCGAGAAAATCTCCGTTCGTAGCTGGTTTTGACCTTCTTGGCTTGCTATTAGTATTTGAATCTTGTGGTAGAAGAATAATTGTCCAAAGCTCGTCGTTCCCAGTTCTCTGCCTCTCGAAAGGTAATATTTCATTTTCATTTCTTAATGTATTGTATATATGCTTCTCGATCATTTGAGGTATCCGAGCGTTAAGATTATTTTTAGAATATTTTACCCTATTGTTGGCTGTAAATCAGTTGTATAGCTTACTTGGTATTCGAATATTGTTGTATGGTCTTGTTCGGCCCTAAATCATAGTGATTATGTATGGTGTTGAGGACATGTTATCCAGTTCACTTGCTTTCTTAATATTACATATGGAGGTTGTCGATTATTTCAGTGGGTATGAGTCACGCGAGTCGAGTAGTTTACCCCCTTATTTCTTCTTTTATGATGTCTGCTTGTTTTTATTCTAGGCTAGGTATTTTAATCAACCTATTAGTTGTCCTTATTTCTAAAGCTTGTTCTTGACAGTGATAGTTATGTATTCTTCATTACTCTTCATTCTTAGTTAGTTTACTTCGAGCCTGTCCTAATTACAACTAAGCTAAAATAAGTTGATGAGCTGCCTATTTCAAGCTGCCGGAGTATTATCTTGTTTGTGTTGTCTGTTCTCTGTTAAGCCCCCCTGCCCCATAAAGTTATGTTTGTATGTCCTTATTGTCTTTGTTTTTTTTCATTGCTAAATTGATTTCTCAATAACTCTTTCTAAGTTAGTTTTGACCTAATATTCTTCTATTTTTTCTTTTGCTTAGGATTTCTTATTTTATTATCTTTTTTTGTTCAAATCTCTGTCCCCTATTTGCTTAATAATTTCGTTAAATGAATATTTGTTTGTAGTTGAGTTGGTGCAAAATTCACATCTCTTATATTTTAGTTGGCTAGAGTTTTGTCCTTGGGATGATTAACCTTGAATCTTTGGTGTTAATTTCCCGCGGTTCGATTGTCATGTTTGGTGGTTTCTGTTTTCAAATAAACAAAAAATTAGCTTACTCCGTATCTTCGATTTATGATACCTCTGCGATAGGTGGCTTTATTTATTGATAGATGCATAGTTGATTGTTCGTTAGCTTGCTCTCTCTCTCTTTATACATAATTATGTTACTTACTAACTATTTGTTTGCCACATTGTGAGCTGCTTTTATTACATCCATTTTCACTTGCTTATTAACTTTATTTTTGTGTGTATACATATGCCTTGAAATTTCTTTATGCTTAGATTGTGATAGTCTAGTGTTAAATACATTACTTCCTATCATGCTTTGATTTCTTTCCTGCACTGTTAAGTCATAGATGAATAGCAAGTGCCTCTTCCTTTGATATAGTAGTATTCATTTGTCCTATGGTAGCTTTGGTTGTATTTTTTTCCCCAAGTTCTTGAGTTACCCTTTATTTCAATTGAATTATGCTTCATTCACTTCTTTGTCTCACATACTAATTTTGTTCTTTCTTGCATTTCTTGTATGAACCCCTTCCGAGTCCATGTCCATGCTGGGTTTATCTTCCTCGCATTTCCGAGTTGAACCATAAAGGCTCGATTCTTGCTTTCCCTATTTCTCGAATCAGCCCCTTTATATATTCAGAAGTTGTTACAGGTCACAGAGACCCAACATACTGCTGGAAATTAGTTCATAAATGTTCAAAGGCCCAAGAAATGAGTTGTATACATGTTATATACGATATTATACACTGATATATAGGTTTGGTGTAGCAAATACTGGGCCAAAAAATTGATACAGGTGCTGGAAGTTCCAAGTGGGTTGTATACACTTGGAATACAGTCTAATATACAAGAAAAATGGGTCAAAATTTACCCGTATACAAAAATATACGTTTGTTGTATACATCATATTCCGATGCAAAAATGGGCTGGAAAAGGCCCAATTAATGCAGCTGGCCGATTATTAGATTAAGGACAGGTGGGGCCGAAGCCCAAAAAATTCTGATTTTTGCTTCTCTTTTATTATCCTCCTTATTATTATTTGTTAGTTTATATTAACACTGACCTTTTATTTGATTTGTTTTAGTTTAATTAAATTCTCCAAAAGATAAACTAAGTTTTTTATGTTAGTTTATTTTCTTAAAATTTCCTATTTTATTCAATATATTTAAATTGGTTTAAATTATTATTTCCAAAATGCTTCAAATAACGTTTAATTAATGTAATTTTGTTAAAATCCTAATCACTTGTAATTTAATTCAAATGTACAATTCAGATCCCCTTTGCTTCAAAAATAAAAAATTTCTCTTTGTTTAACTATATTTTCAAGTTAATATTGTAAATTATTTTTATGTTAAATTATTTTCCTAAAAATAGTCAAATAAATATTTTGGTCAAGTCGTAGGATAACCGTGTTAGCGGGCGCTTCAAATGCCTTAAAAACCTTCCTGAAGCGTAAATAAGAACCTCTTACCCATTTTCTATAAATTTATAAAGACTAAATTTGTTAGAGTCTTTTTAAATTAAGTTTTCTTAATTTCTTTAAAAAATTAATTTTTTTAAAATTAATTGGCGACTCTTTTCTAAGTATTTTCCTCAAATTGTTTTATACTTGGAACATTTCATAAAGTGATTTTTCTAAAGATAGTAAAATTACGGCATAACACTACACTTGTTTTCACATCCATGGGCGAATCCCTAGTGGTGGATCGGGTGTACCGATCCTGTGATTGTCCTCTTGGTTGGATAGGATGCTTGGATAGACTTGTTTATTTTAGATGACATATTTGGTGTTGTCTTGGAGCAGTTGAAGTACACTAGTGATTCTACACACATACATTTGCTTATGAGAACTTATAGAAGAACTACTATGAATAGTTACAGTTGTACGACAGTCTTAAAATTCATCTAGTCATTGAGGTCACATTTCAGGAATGTGTGGATGAAGGTGGGGACCATCATATCTAGTTATGTTATTCTTAAGAGTTGTCTATAATCACAATTATTGATCTAGTCTTCGACAGTGTTGTTAGAGGTTCTATATGCTTGGGTATAACGCTCGTTGGGTGTTTACATGATCATTTTCTTCTTTGGGTTAGATAAGTTTGATTCTCCCTTGATGAGTACGCGAGCCTAAAGATTAGATTTTATAACTTATGCTCGTGAAAAAGTTTTGTTGTGACAAGGAAATCGTGATAAGATCGGTGATGTTTTGTGCATTATGAGTGTCTGGTGTTTTTTTCATGTTAACTTAAACTTATCTTGATTATGTTAGAGAAGATTGTCTTGATGGTTGTGTTATAGTTAAGAGGATTTTGGTTCAGACTAGGTTCATGGGTTAGTTTTTGGTTTGGTAATCACTCATGGCTTGTAGATTTGCAAAATTTGATTCGAAAGTTCAGTTCTTAGTAGTTGATCTTGATGCAATGGTCTTAAGGAGGAGCTCGCTTTGAGGGATGAATACCGACTCTCGAAAATCCTATCACAGGCTTTTGGTACCGTCGGTTATTCTTCTTTCTCCTTCAATATGTTCGAGGACGAACATGGTTTTTAGTGATGGATAATGTAATAACCCGGAAGGTCAGTTTTGGAAATTTTGAATATTCATTTAACTAGAGTGAATTAATTGATGGTTAATTTTTAAATAATTTATTTAGTTTGTGACTAATGGACTAAGCCCATAATTTATTTAATCACCTAAACTACTTGACCCATTTATATTAAAATAAATAGTAGTGCTTGTCACTTTTAATATATAATTAATTTAGAGATAAACAAAAAAGAGTTTGATGAGAACCCTCAGCTTTAGTGGGGGCAGCGACAACTACCACTAGGGAGTCACCTGTTCATTTAAGGTAAACATTCAAATTGAATGAATATTGATTTCTAAGATAGAAAGTTTATTTATTACTGTTGGAAAGTTTCTTTTATTCAAGATTTAGTTGAAAAATTTGATTGTGAATTAATGTTAACCTAATGATTAGTTAATTATGATGCTGGCAAAATTTTGACATTTTATTTCAAGTTGGTTTGTATATGTGTAAGGTTAAGTGATCAAATTTCATGATTTTCAATTTGTTTTACAGTTAGAAGTTAAATCCTTTTTTTTTTTAAAGAATGAAGGTATTTACTCAGAAAAACAGCAAAGGAGAAAATAAAGCAATAATTTGCTGGTTAATTTCATTGCAATTCGTGACCCTTTATACTTAAGCTTTCCCAAATATATATATATATATATATATATCTATATAATTAAATACTAGGTGTATTACTATTAACTTTATGGTATTGGAAGAATTAAGACTTAATCCTAGGTTTGAAACTTGGAACATATGAGAGTTGACATGTGAGCAAGATAAGGAACTTTATTATACATTTGAGAGAGGTTTTTTGGGTCAAGGCTGGACACATAATAATATGTGTGTTGTTAGTTTCAAAATTCTTATTGTGATTATTTATTTGAATATATTCATTGATTTGGAAGCCCAACAAAAGGGGGGAGGCTCAAGTCTCGGAGTAATTGTTCGATTAATTGAGGCAAGTGGATTTCTAAACCCTTGTTAAGTGTATTT
>JAJOOO010000044.1:0-12284 GCA_029582685.1 Solanum piurae | reverse complement strand
ATGAAATTTTGAAGTTGAAAATATTTTTTAAAAGCAAACTTATTTTTTTTTTGGAGGGGTGGGTGGGTGAAGGGGTCGAGAGTAGGGGTGAAAAAAAATGAAATTTTGAAGTTGAAAATATTTTTTAAAAGCAAACTCAAATAATTTTTTTTGGGGGTAGGGGGCTGGCCGCGGGGGTGGGGGGTGGGGGGAGGGGAGGAGGGAAGGTCGAGGATCTGGGTGAAAAAATAAAATTTTGAAGTTGAAAATATTTTTTGAAAACAAAATTGAATCCGGTCACGATCAATAGTCACTTAGCTGAGGTCTATCAATAGCCGCCTGAAGATGCCCTGTACTTAACAAAGAACAAGCAAGTGCAGTATCAGTACACAACCACAGTGCACTGGTAGAATCACGCGGCTATCCCAATAAGTGAGACACATGCAAGTAACCACAATATTATAGAACATGCATATACCGAACATATACAATATTAGTCATCTTTTCAGGATCAATGTAGCATCCCACATTCTCAATAATACACATTAGTTATCAATTTAGAGCAACATACAGTCTTCTAATATCAATCATCATTAGATATGAACGTAATCATCACAAGATACACAACACAATTCAATGGTCCTCTCACGGAACCCAATTCAATGATCCTCTCATGGAACCCACACCCAAACTGTTAGCATACCGAAACGTGGTACCCGATCCAATATTTATGCCGGAACGTGGCAACTGATCCAATGTTTATATCAAAACGTGGCAACCAATCCCATATTTATGCCGAAACGTAGCTACCAATCAAATGTTTATGCCAAAACGTGGCAACCGATCCAATGTTTATGCCGGAACGTGGCAACCGATCCCATATTTATGCCAGAACGTGGAAACCGATCCATTCAACAAACCACAATCACAATGTATATTCTCACAATCATCCAACAAGAGGTGATTCATGGCATATAATTATTCAATTATCCTCATTTACGATTAGGGTGATCAATAATGCAACATTCACATACATACATGCATTATAATGAGCAATTACAAACATATATCACACCAACATGAAATCACAACCATCACCTACATCGAATCCAAGCTCGAATCCCCTAAGACACTTGAATCTTTCCTTTTCGGATTCTTTCTGCTTGTTCTAAGTCTACAAACCATCATAATAACACGGGAATCAATAAACAATCACTAATTCATAAAATTGCTAACAATTCTATGAACCCTAGATCATACCCATGATCCCAAGTACCCAAACTAGGGTTGTTTCCACCATATAATCTATTACAAAATCCTCCCATCAATATTCACCCATTCTATTACATTCTACGGATCAAAAAATGGATTCGGGGAGTGAAAAGCTTACCTTTAGCCTAAAAAATGGTGAAAAATGAGTAGGAGTCGCCTCGGGTCGTTCCTTAGCTCTCAAAGTCGAAAAGTGCAAAATAAGGTCGTTTAGGGATTTATTTACGACTTTAAGTCGCGTCTGGCCCGCCACAACGACCCTCACCCCGCTACAACGGCACCACCAGAGCGACCAAAACCCCCGCCAAAGCGGCTTGCACGAAACAATGAGATATTTAAAGAATTCAAAAATCCTCATTTCACAACACACCTCTAACCAATGACGCTCAGAAAATACCCTTCAAGCTAAGATCGATTTCGGGAGTTTTACTAGCCCGAATTTAATTTCGTAAAGTCGTACGGATTCCTTAACAACTTATCTAACTACTCATGTAATCAAAATCATAATTAAATCACCCGATTGTTACCAGATTTCCCTACACCTTAATGACTCCGATTTCATCCAAATCTGGACTAGGTTAGGAAATTCCAAGATACTACCAAAAGTTTTTTGACCCCAATTCTTTCCCCATTTTCTGTTTCCTAATGACGGAATCAGGTTGTTGCAATAAATAACAATTTACCCATTACTCATCCCGAGTGATCAACTTGGAAAGACCGGCTAAAGTAAGGGTAGAGTAGTATCTGAATCGTCGAATTATTGGGGATACTTCTCTCGCATGCCCTTCTTACCAAATCTCATTACCCCCTTAGGGTTTCACATCTCCTACCTCAAACCAACCAATTGAATACCTACACATCCTCCCTTACAATGCCTCAATGAAGTCATCTTAACACTCGAGTGATACATATTATTGTATGTAAACTTAACTAATCAACAAAACGATTCCTAACAACCACTAAAGTTGATCGTACCCACGTCTGCCATATGTTATGAAGGATCTTGACACAATCATCAGGACTAATCCTTTTTTACATAAGCATGATAACATTCTAAATCAATACTCTCTACAATTAGAAGTGAACCTGAACCAACCAACACACAATCATAATACCCAAACAATCATAGTTCTTATCAACATCTCCATCTCACAACCCAATTTCCCATGAGTTTAAGTTATAACAAATTTGATCTTTAGAAATCAGATACTCATCGAGGGATATGTCCAAGCATACAACCCTTCCAACAACACTATGGAAATGCTAGATTTAGTAATTGTATATTACCTCTTAAGAACAGTAGAATTGGACCCAAAGATCCCCACATTCAACCACACATAAATGATACATGACCTTGACGACTAGAGGAATATTAAGATTGCCGGACAACCACAATTACGCATGGTAGCTCTTCTATAAATTCTCATAAGCAAGTTAATACATGTAGAACCACTAAAATACTTTTACAACTCTAAGACAACACCAATTATGTCATTCGAAATAACCAAATCTTCTCAATCTTCACACTCAACCAAGAGAACATTGCAGGATTTGGTACCCCTGATCCACCACTAGGGATCCACCCACAAAAGTGAAAACACACTAGAGCATAGCTAGTGAATCATACTCACAACACTAACAACCATTATAAACACTCCGACCTTTTACCTTATTATAAATCAACACTTTTAAAAATAAAACCTTTCTTAGGTACTTTAACAATCAAAAGTAATAAACTTTACGACTCAAACCAGGTGTAAGTCCTTTAACATGCTCAATACCGGATACAATTGGTCATTTCTCACCTTGCCAATTCATACCTTGACAAAATACATCACCACGAATGTAGACTCACAATGAAAAATCTGAATTGTAATTTCCACCATATAACACAATCCCTTTCTCTATCAACATTAGCTTGTACCTTGAAGATTTTTATGAAATCATAGATCTCCGCTTATCATCGATCTTACAATATCTTTAGCCAACAATTCAATTGTACTCATTACTAAACTTAAAAACAAAAACAAAGCAATTATCATCACACTCAAGCTAGTGTCTGCACAATCCTTTCTCAAGTCCTTTTTCAATAGTTTTTAACCCATCTGATGGACCCATGACACTATTACCATAGCCACAACAAAACAATGAAATCATGTGTCTCTGAACCCAATTATCTACTCCACTAAAGATATCTCTTTAGCCTATGCAATCAAATAAAATATTCTTGCTCTAGCCTCTCTCTAAAGGCTGTACTGCATCCCACTATATTTTCCTTTATTATAACTATAGCTCTTTAACATTCTATTCGAGTGGTGTCCCACCATCTCTTAAAACTTTCCATACAACCACGTTACTCACCCAATATTAGAAACCACGACCTTAGATACTCGCAAGTCGTACTTACTATACAAAATTCGCGTTACCAATAATCTTATTATATAGTTGCATTCCATCACAATCCATCACGAACTCATACCACCATTACACTCGGTTAGCCCTGGCTATCACTACGAAGTCAACCTTTTCATCGACATGACACCTCAAACTCAGGTAAACTCATCAAATTCAAAGGACTAACCCAATTTATACGCACTTTCTTACTAAAACACTTCAATTTCCTTCACTCAAGTATACTCATTGGGACATTCATTATCCATAAGCTTGTCATTCCGGTATCAATCAACTCATTTATGACTTAAGATAAAATCACCAGTCCTCATACTGCCCTTCTTCTTCTTAACAAACAAGATAGTAGCACCCCACGGAGAAGCACTAGGACGGATGAAACCTTTATCAAGAAGCCCTTGGACTTGAGCTTTTAGCTCTCTCAATTCTGACATCACAGGAATAGACTCAATAGAGGAGGATTCAACCTCAACATCTCGAATATAAGCCAATTACGCTAAACAATACTGCCCCACAAGTTTTCTACCCCGCACGAAAGATATGACCTTAACTGACTTAGGCTTGTACCCCTTTCACACTCTAACCTTTCCCTACCCAGGACTCTAGAGTTACCGACTTAGCATTACCATTAAGCACAACATAATAGGGGGACAACCAAGTTATGCCTAAGATTATATCAAGTCATTCATATCCAGCATAACCAAATCAACCCAAATCAGACAATTCATAACACAACAGGACAACACGATAAACATGGGTTACTATGACTGACTCTTCAACTGGGGTAGAAACATAGATGGGGCATCAAGTATATCACAAATCATATCAAATTTTGAGGTAAATTGCACGGACACATAAGAATAAGTAGAATCCGGATCAAACAACACATTAGCCATGTGGCCACAAATAATAATAGTACTTGTGATCACTGTATCATACCCTCAGCCTCGGTCTTGCCCGAAAAGCATAAAACTGAGCCCTGTCATCTTGATGGGCAACCTCCTTGCCTGGCTTCACTACTCCTCTACCTGCATTACCATTTCTCTGGCCTCTACAACCTCACTGATTTCCTCCTCATATGTCCAGATTCTCCATAATTTTAACACACCTTATAACTTATATTCGATTGTTGAACACTAAATTAGATCGCATGGGTTAGTTCGGGTACGATTCGGGGTCCGTAATTGTGACTAGGGGAAAACAGGGGAGATTGGTTTGGGATTCTGTCCCGCTCTGTCCCGCTCTGGCAGGAGAAATCCCGTACTGGCGGTCTCGCCATGGTAGGAAAATGTCGCCCCAGCGGCCATGTTGAAAACATAATCCCTACCAATAATTTTTCTAGGTTTCTTTTCTTTCCCAATTTCCCCCAAAGGTTCCCAGCTATAACACATGCATTTTTAAAGTACTAATTCCCCTTAGCTAGGATGATCGTTACCTACCCCGAGTCAATCCAATGATACACACTCCAAAATCCTTTTACATCGTTTCAACATTACCACACACATATCCCCAGAATACACCCAAACTCTTATACTATTATCAGTTGGTCGCAACGCACGTCCATATTTCTCGCTTACAAACCACATCGTAATTTATCTAGACCCTTTCACCTAATCTCGTGATGACTTTCTTTTCACAATAAGTTTCACGACACTCAAGCAGTTACAACTTGCAGACAAGTCCAAATTCCTTAATTAGCTCATTCCATAGACGATCATTACTGATCATTTATGCCTTATATAGCCCCTAAGGCCAGATACCAATTGGAACCTTCTCAGTTCCAACTAACTTGCTTGTATCCCTCCAACCGGGACTACGACGTCTAGTTCACTTCATTGAGATACCAATTGGAATTGGAAGATACCAATTGGACTTAACTCATACCCAATTCTTAACTGCCTCAATCTTTAATCGATGGTAACCAGACCTTAAATCAATCTTAGAGAAAACCGATGCACCTTGCAATTGGTCAAAATGTCATCTATCTGAGGCAATGGATACTTGTTCTGAATTGTGACCCTAATCAACTGTCGGTAGTCTATACACATCCTCTCTTGCTAGTAATGGTGTTACCGTTGTTGTTGCTCTAGCTCGGACCATAGAGTGAAGAAGGAAAGATACCAATTTGTACCACCCAGATACCAATTGGATTCAAGTCATAGCACGAATGAGTAGAAAGAAGTGAGTTTTTCCTAAATTCCTATAGCCTTTCGAAGAAAAGTACGGACGTCATCGTACCATTCCACAAGACTCTACTAGATTCGTTTTGGTACAATGAGATCAACGAACCTAGGGCTCTGATACCAACTTTGTCACGATTCAGACCATCGTGATTAGCACCCACACAAACCCTTTGGTGGGAGAACCATTACTACAACCCAAACAAACAAATTTTAAGGTTTTAACAAACAACTAACCAAACTAATGCGGAAGAACAACCCCTAGAACCTGAAAGTCATTGTACCAAAACTCTACTAACGACAAATCTAAGAACAAGGGGTACAACCCTAAAACTAAACAAACATCTTAAACAAATAGTCTGAGTCCGAAAAGAGTGGACTTAAACAAGAAAGATACATGGCAGCTCGAAAGAACTAGCTCACCCTTGAATCCGGTCATGCTCAATAGTGACCTAGCTGAGGTCTATCAATAGCCACCTGAAGATGTCTTATACTCAATAAAGAACAAGCAAATGCAATATCAGTACACAACCACAATGTACTGGTAGGATCACACGGTTATCCCAATAAGTGAAACACATGCAAGTAACCACAACATTATAAAACAGGCATATACCGAACATATACAATATTAGTCATCTTTTCAAGATCAATGTAGCATCCCACATTCTCAATAATACACATTAGTTATCAATTTAGAGCAACATATAGTCTTCTAATATCAGTCATCATTAGATATGAACGTAATCTTCACAAGATACACAACACAATTCAATGGTCCTCTCATGGAACCCACACCCAAACTGTTAGTGTTATGTCGTAATTTTACTGTCTTTAGAAAAAAATACTTTTTGAAATGTTCTAAGTATAAAACAATTTGAGAAAAATACTTAGAAAAGAGTCGCCACTTAATTTTTTAAAGAAATTAAGAAAACTTAATTTAAAATGATTTTAACAGATTAAATATTAAAAAATTTAGAGAAAATGGATAAGAGGTTCTTATTTATACGCTTCAAGAAGGTTTTTAAGGTATTTGAAGCCCCGCTAACACAAGGTTATCCTACGACTTGGTTAAATATTTTTTGACTATCTCTTTAGGAAAATAAATTACAATATTCGATTAACTTGAGAAAAATAATTAAAAGAACAATTTTTAATTTCTAAGAAAATTGGAACTTAATTGTAACAACTTGGTCAATTAGGATTTTAACAAAATTAGATTAATTAGAATTTATTTAAATCATTTTAATAATAAATTGAACCAATTTGATTAATTAAAGCATAAAAAACATTTTAAATTAATTGAAGAATAAGTACAAAATTTTGACTAAATATATTCAATAAAAGTGTAAGAGTTGATAAAAATATAGTTCATCTTTTGGGGAATTTAATTAAGTTATTTAAAGTTAGAGTTAATAAAAATTAGTCGAACATAATCAAAACAAATAGAAGGGCAAACGAGATAATTAAATTGAGCCCCTTCTTGGGCCAATTTCGCTACAATTTTTGGGCTCTTTACCCAATTCCCATTTTTGTATATATCAACTGTATATCAGTATGTATATCGGCGCTTTTCATGTATATTTTGCTTCCAAACACCTGTGTTTCTCCTCCACCCTGTGTTTTTTTTATTTTGGGCCTGTATATCAGTGTATACTTGTGTATACAACATGTATACGACCCATTTTTCGGATCTAAATATCCGTGTTTTCTGTTTTCCAGCCTTGTGCTTCGGTTTTCTTTGCCCAGCTGACTCGAACTATGAAGAATTTTTTTTTTGAGCCTTTATGGATCAACTAGAGGATGCTAGGAAGAGAAGTCCACCATGGACTCGAAAGGAATTCACATGCAACAAAAAGATGATGATATGAGTTAGCATCCAATAATATCTCCCAACCGCCGATAAATGAGGATTAACCGAACAACAAATAATAAATATAAAAGGAACAAAACTCATCAACGTAGCAAAGGGCTGGCAGTGACCATGAGTTTAGCAAATACAAATGAAAATGAAAAAAGAAGAACTAAAAGCAAGCCATAGTGATCAAAATGCTTATACTACTAAACCTCATTTTTAGCAAATGGATAAGCAAATTAAAGGCACATAAAACCATAATCAAACAATGAGTTCATATGCCAAAAAAATATAAGATAATTAACAAGTCAGTGACACCATACTTGGCAACTGCAACATTAGATCACATTTAAGATCAAGTTAATTAATTGCTTAGCACACGTTGGGCATCACAAAAATCAGCCAAAAAGTATATCTCTAAACGATAATAATTTTAAACATGAAACGAACAAACTCGAACCCTTGCTAAATATTTGACTCAACAGCCCCCACTTTTAACTAAAAATCAACACATTTAAATGAAGAAGCTAATAACACAACATAGGCAGTCACTTGTTACATTCTTAAGAGGCTATCATCTTGAACTTTCAGCATAACAAACAATATCAACTACTGATGGAGGGATCAAATTTCGCAAAATAAATAGGGAGAAAGGAGATTCCAAAATAGAGAGACGAGTAGCATCAGAGATATATTGGCAACCGAAATAACTTAAGCAAGAAAGAATGAAGCCAGCTAAATAAACACCTCAATAGAATTCATAGTATTTAACTACATGAATGTTAAAATGTCAGCTTTGGTGTCAATATTAAAACTAGACATCGCAGTCAATACAAACGTTCATTAAGTAAACGATCATTCTAGCAAAGAAATCAGATGAAGAAACGGTCACATGATCATCAAGTTCAACAAACTAAATAATGAAAAAGTAAGTGAAAACAACTTGGTGAAAGACATTCGAATTGCAATATATGAATAATGGTAGTAACTGAGAAAAAAAAAAAACTTAATTAGTAATATCTTGCTAACATTCAACTCACAATACTATATCACAAAGGTGTAATAAATCAACAGTGAAACTACTCCTAAACTAATGATCTTTTGGGCAGAAAACAAAATAGAACACCCATTATCCAAAAGGAAAAAACAAGAGGTAGAAATGAGGATATTACCTTCTTCGGAGCAGTGAGACTAGGACAACGAGCTTAAGAACTTCCACCAGTGAGCCGATATCGATGAGCTTCGAAAAATAAAACAACTTCGAATTCAAATAGAAGAGACCCAAACTCTCTGTTTTTTTTTACTTTTTCAGGCGGTGTTTTTTCTGTAATCTCTCTCTACTTCTCCCTATCCTCGCCACTTTTTTCTCCCTTCTATTTTTTCTCCCCCTCTAACACTAAAGAAGATGGAGGCTTATATAGAGGAATTTTGGGGTCGATTTAACGGGAAAACGGTCGAATTTGAAATTTGAATTGATATGCCCTTTTCGAGGCAACAATGGAAGGGATGGGAAATTTCTGAAAAAGGAGGAAAAGGGAGATGGGAAGCGGCTGCTGCAGGTGTTGACGTTGTTGGGTTCTCCGCGATTTGGTGGGATTTTCCGGATTTGCTGGGATTTTCGCGTGAAGAAGACGATATTGGGGTAGTGGGGTCGCGTATGATGCTGCTATATATGTTGGTTTTTGCTGGAGTTTGCGTCGCTGTGAGGAAGAAGAAAGACGCGTGGGATCGTTTGGTTTTTGTATTGCTGTACGTATTGTTGGTGGGTCTTTTTTGGTATTGGGCTGGGAATTTCAGGGTTTCATTTTTGTGAAGAGCAAATGGGTTGGGCCGGGTTATATGTATTGTGGGTTGTTGTAAGGAGAAAAAAAAAGAAGGGAAAATTATATATAATAGCAAACTATTAATTCAAATTAAATGCTATAAATATAGTTTGATTTAATTGTACCCCATAGCAAACTGTTGTTATTTCACCTCTCTGCTGGTGAATCTCGCTCGCCACTCTTGTTCTCTCCCTCGCCTCTCTCATTTTTTATACAAACGCAAGTGTATAAAGTGTGTTTGTGTTTGTATAAAGCGAGAGAAAATTATATATATACATATATTTTCGTTCCCCTCTCTCCCCTCTCCCAGATCTCGCTCGCCACTCTCCTCACTCTCTCACTTTATAGAAAAATGCAAATGTATAAAATGCGTGAAAATTGTATATATACATATATTTTCGTTCCCCTCTCTCCCCTATCCCAGAGCTCGCTCGCCACTCTCCCAGATCTCGCTCGCTCACTCGCCTCTCTTACTTTATACAATTGATCTTTTTGTATATGTATACCAAATCAGATTATATAACTGCTTTCTTTTGTATATGTATAGCGAAATATACATATTTATGTTTGCTATGGAGCGCAATTATGCAAACTTTGTTATAGCATACAAATATGAATTTTGTGTTTGCTATATGTGAAAGTTGCTCAAAAAAAAATTGGGTCAAGTTGCTAATGGGAATTGGGCCGGCCGAAAAGAGGATTAAAAACTTAGCTGATTTGAGTTAGTTATGATAGATTCGGCTAGTAATTAAATAAGATGAATTAATATAGATTAATTAATGAGCTTCTTAATCTTGACGAAATAAAATAATTAATTTACTTGTAAACAAATTTACTCAAAAATATAAACATAACTTAAACTAATCAAACAAATACTTAATTAAAGCAAAAAATCTTATTGAGATAATTTTCGAATGATCTTAAAATATATTAATTATATACATAATTATAAAACATATATATTATTTAAAAATTATAAAAATGATACAACTATTTAAAATAACTTGCAAACTAATTATTTTAAATCGTTTGAAATTGAAGAAGCTCGATGATTAATCTATAATGTGGAGGTCAAAAATTGGGTGTGTTATGCCGTAATTTTACTATCTATAGAAAAATTACTTTTTGAAATGTTCTAAGTATAAAACAATTTGAGAAAAATACTTAGAAAAGAGTCGCCACTTAATTTTTTAAAGAAATTAAGAAAACTTATAATTTTCAAAGATTTAAACAGAAAAAATCATTTGAAAATACCAAAGAGGGTTCGGGGTTCAATTTACACTTCGAGAAGGGTTTAAGCATTCGAAATGTCCGCTAACATGCGGTTGACCTGCGACTTGACTAAAATATATTTGACTATTTTTTAGAAAAATAATGATTTAAAACAATAACTTACAATATATTTGATTAACTTTGAGAAAATTATTAAATAAATGACACATTTTATTTTATTTTGTTTTTTGTTTTAGAAAGGAACCTAAAAATGAAACGTTTGGATTAAAATGCAAGTGATTAATATTTTAACAAACTAGATTAATTAAAATTTATTTGACTCATAATAATTTGAACTAATTTAGTCGATAAACCAAGAAATCATTTTGAACTAATTAAAGACAAATAAAAGTTTTAACTAAAAAACATATTTAAATATGTAAGAAATACAATAGTTGATAAAATTGAAATTTTATTAAAATCTAACATAAAGAATATCGTTCATCTTTTGGGGATTTAATTAAGTTAACTAACCATTTTAAAGTTAGAGTTAATGATAAGAAAAACAAACAATAAATAAAGACAATTAAATAATTTAAGAGAGGGAAGGAGAATTTGGGCTCTTGGCTTGATTTCCGTTTTTGTGTACACTTGTTGTATATCAGTGTATATCGGATGTATACAGCCCACTTTTCTGCACATTGAACAGTTGATCAAGTTTATACAGCCAACTTCGGCCCTGGCAACCTGTGATTTCAATTTTTAGCTTTGTATTTCTGCATTTGACATGTATATCATTGTATACTTCGTGTATACAAACTGTTTACAGCTTTTCAGGACTGCGTTTCAGCCTGTTCCGCTACTCTAGATGACTCGATATAGGAGAAATATTGAATTTCGACACAACTCAAGAGGCAAGGATAGGAGATAGGAGTTCATGTTAGAACTCGGACAGATTTCATGGCAAGAAAAAAGAAAGGCAAAACTAAGTTAGCAAAAGGAAAACCAACCTTAAATAATAATAAACATAAGAAACATTTAACACTTTCCTAGACTTAAACTCAAACTAAAATAAGAGAACTCCTAAACAAATAGCATATCAAGAATAAGGCCAAGAACTCAATACATGCGACCATTTTTTATCAAAGATAATCTCAATAAGAACACATACAAAAAAAGAAGAAGAAGATCAACAAAGATCTAACTAAAGACACCACATATTACAAAATAGAGGATTAAATTTGACATGAAGCTATTGCTTTGGGGGAGATCAAAATTAGATTCCTATGGGATCTAACCAATATTCATGCTCAAAACAATAAACAAATAAATGTGCTATGCTACTATCTTAAGAACTATTTGGTCACAAATGCAATTTCCAGGGAATTAGGCATAGATAAGTAACTAAAAAACTAAGCCAAATGAATTCCAACAAATCAAGGGAAGGGAGGGAATAATGCAGTAGAGGCAAGGAATTGCAGAATATCAAATGACACACGCTATATATTTCGCAATACAATCAACAACAAACCAAACTATAACCCATTTGAAAAGTTA
>JAJOOO010000043.1:0-24055 GCA_029582685.1 Solanum piurae | reverse complement strand
TAAATTCACTTGTGTTCCCAAACTCTTCTGAAATGACTTCCAAAAATTTGCAGTGAATTGAGCTCCTCTATCAGATATTATAGATATTGGCACTCCATGTAGTCGAACTATCTCTTTAATAAAAAAACCTTGCATACTCTTCAGTTGTATAAGTAGTCTTCACCGGTAAGAAGTGTGCTGATTTGGTGAGTTTGTCAACTATTACCTATATGGAATCTAACTTCCGAAATGATCGAGGCAAACCAGTGACAAAATCCATGTTGATCATGTCACACTTCCAAATTGGAAGTTCTATACACTGAATATAACCTCCAGGCTTTTGGTGCTCTACTTATACTTGTTGACAATTTGGACATTGAGCCACAAATTCCGCAATGTTCTTCTTCATATCCCCCTACCAATACATTTCTTTCAAGTCATGATACATTTTAGTTGACCCTGGATGGAGAGAATATCTTGAATGATGTGCTTCCATCATAATCTTCTTTCTTAATTCATCTACATTAGGTACACACAATCTGTTTTAACATCGAAGTACTCCCTCTTACGTAAGCTCAAATGCATTTGTCATACCCTGTTGTACAGTCTCCTTAAGCTGTAATAGAATAGGATCAGTGTACTGCTTCTCTTTCACTTCCACTACTAATGAGGATTCTGCCGCATTTTGCACAATAACCCCTTCGTCTGGAGATTCAAGAAGGCGAACCCCCAAGCTAGCTAGTTGACGTAGATCCTTAGTTATTCCTTGTCTTTCCATAGACTTCCCATAAGTGCTTACCATTATTTTACAACTTAATGCATCAGCTACAACATTTGCTTTCCCGGGATGATACAAGATATCAATGTCATAATCTTTAAATAGCTCCAGCCATCTTCGATGCCTCTTATTTAGGTCCTTTTGCTTTAAATATATTGCAAACTTTTGTGATCAATGTATATGTCAACATGAACTCCATACAAGTAGTGGCGCCATATCTTCAAAGCAAATACAACTGCTCCTAGCTCTAGATCATGAGTTGGATAATTTTTCTCAAGTGGCCTCAACTGCCTTGAGCCATAAGTTATTACTTTATTATGCTCCATCAATACACAACCAAAGCCCACTCCCGAAGCATCACAATACACTACATAGCCTTCCGTGCCTTCTCGAAGAACCAATACAGGTGTAGAAATTAATTTATTCTTCAGCTCTTGGAAGCTTCTTTCACATTCATCACTCCATTGAAACTTGGTTTCTTTGTGTGTTAGCTTTGTTAAGGGTGCATCAATGGAAGAGAATCCTTCAACGAACCTTCTGTAATAACCTGCCAATCCATAAAAACTACGGATCTTCGTAGATGTTGAAGGTCTTGGGCAGTTTTTCACGGCTTCTATCTTCTGGATATCAACCCAATCCTTCATCGGATACAATATGACCTAAGAATGCCACAGATTTCAACCATAACTCACATTTAAAGAACTTTGCATACAACTTACGATCATGAAAAATTTGTAAAACCTGCCGCAAGTTATTAGCATGGTCCTCTTCCGATCTGGAATACACCAAAATGTCATCTATGAATACTATCACAAACACATCTAAAAATGGCTTGAACACCCTATTCATCAAATCCATAAAAGATGCTAGTGCATTTGTTAGCCCGAATGACATGACTAAAAACTCAAAATGACCATACTGTGTTCGGAAAGTTGTTTGGGTATATCTTTGTCTTTGACCCTTACTTGGTGATAACCCGACCTCTGGTCGATCTTTCAAAAGCACCTAGCACCTTGTAGTATCAAACAAATCATCAATTCTAGGGATGGGATATTTGTTCTTAATCGTTACCTTATTCAACTGCCGGTAGTCGATCCATATTCTTAACGAGCCATCTTTCTTGCGTACAAATAAAACTGGTGCTCCCCATGGGGACCTACTAGGCCTTATGAATCCTTTTTCTAATTAGTCTTTTAATTGCTCCTTTAACTCCCGTAATTCTGCCGGGGCCATTCTATATGGAGGGATGGAGATAGGTTGAGTATCTGGAATCACATCAAAACCAAACTCTACTTCTCGTTCTGGGGGCAAACCCAGAAGATCTTCAAGAATACATCAGGAAATTCATTTACCACCGGAATGGATTGAAGAGTTGGTGGTTCTGCATCTATATTTTTCACTCTGACCAGATGACATATGCATCCTTTGGACATCATCTTCTTTGTGTTACTATAAGAAATAAATTTACCTCTTGGTGCCCCAATATTACCTTTCCATTCGAGGACTGCCTCTTTTGGAAACTAGAAATGCACTATCTTGGTTCGACAATCTACCGTGGCATAACAAGAAGCTAACCAATCCATACCCTATAACATCAAAATCTACCATTTCTAGCTCACCAAGATCCGCCAATGTATCACGATCACAAACAGTTACAATGCAATTACGATAAACCCTTAGCTATAATTGACACGATTCTTACAAGAAGAATCACTAACACAGTAGAAAATCAAATACAAGAAAGTAAAGGATATATAGATAGATACAAAAAGAGGAAACAAATAGCAACCTAAGGGTATATTAAACCCAAATACCTCACCTCGTTAATCCAACAAGAAGCACCTAACTCTTACGAAGACCTCAAGGGAATCAATATCCCAAGCAACCCCCGTTTCTAAACAAATTTCAAGAAAAGCTTTACCAAGCTTTCAAACACTCACACAAGGAGTTTTAGGTTTACAACAACAATAATCAAAATTCGTCTAACTATAAAATGAACCCTAAGACACCTATTTATAGTGTTAGGCATTATTACATAGATGGGCCCAAAAGTGACTCGAAAATGGGCCAATGGGTGAGCCAAGTCGGGCTCGCCAAATGGCTCGGCGATCTGCCAAATGGGTTCGGCGAGAACCCTGCTCATTGGCTTCTCCTTGGATGGATTATTGTAACTTTCGGCTGTCTGGGGTTCAAAGAGAGATGCGTCGAATGTCCTCCATTCTTGCCGAATGGGCAGCCTTTCTCTGTAGCTCATTGGTTCAGTCGGCGATCCTGGAACCCTCGCCAAAGGGGTTCGGCGAATCGCCAAAGTGGCTGGCACCTCGCCGAATGGAGCAACACTTTCCTCTTCTCCTCCTTGCCTCGTTGGACCTCCCACGCTCCAAGCGATATCCACACAGGGTGTTCCTCAGCTGGGAGCTCCTTTAAAGCGCATTTCCCAAGCACACGAACCTCCATCTTTGAGAATGATCCATCAATACTTTGAAATTCGTGAATGAATTGTTTGGGGGCAATCTGTATTGCATAAATAATAGACTCACCAATTGGTGTAGATACTTCAAATGGCTTCACTAATAATTCTGGTGTTGTTTTGAACTTTCTAGCAATCAATTGAATAACGTATGACAATGTAGACCCCGGATCAATTAATGCATATACATTATGTGAAAAGATGGACAATGTTCTTGTAACCACATCCGGTGAGGCTTCTAAATTTTGTCGATCCCCTAGAGCATATGTGCGATTCTGAACTCCACTAGAATTAACTGCTCCCCTAGCTCCTCTACTACGATCAGTAGGCATCTGTCCCCTACCTAAAGAAGGTGTTGATGATGAGGATGCACCAACTGATCTAGTAGGTTGTGCCACACCATCCACACCCCTATGATGGTAATTTCTCATCATATGACCCGTTGTACCACACCAAAAATAAACATTTGTCCCAAACTGACATGCACCTAAATGATTTCTTCCGCATTGTTTACAAGATTGTCGAGGAGGTCTTGATTGGCACATACTTCCCTGCTCTTGGTACCCCGTTGTTCGTGAACCTTGGCTTTCACCACTTTGCCCAAACTAATTTCCCCTAGACTATTGAAACCGAGGTGGGGCACTAGCTGTAGAGTAGGAAGATGATTGCCTAGGTGGTCTGTTAAAGAACCGAGGCCTAAACTCACCTTGATCCTCCAAATTTTGCGCAAAAGCTTGCATCCTTGCTATATATGCTGTTAGCTCAAGCGCTTCTTTACCACTTACATGAATAGCATCCAAAGTGCGTTGGATTTGATCTATAAAGTCTTGTGGATCTTCATTAGGATCTGACTCGGTGAATGATGGAGGGTCCAAATTAAGGAAGTCACGTATCCGCGTGCCAGCTGCTCTATCTACATCACTAGTACCTGCAACTGCACCTTCTTGCCTTTGGCTGTGGCCAGCAACTATACGAGTCAATAATTGGATTGAGTTCCTCAAATCTAGCTCGGTAGCATTAATAGTGGGTTCTTGAGGTGCAACTTCCCTCATTAGATCTTCTGGAGATGGAGGGGTCGGGGAAGTCTACGATAGAGACTCATCTTGTGCCTCACCTTAAAACAGCTTGACTAGGTGGTGGTTGGCTGGTCCCTTCCTGGGCAGCCACATCTACTCGCTTACCAGTACTTTTACTCCTTCTCGTAACCGGCATCTTTGCTAATAAAACAATTTAGAAATTATAAATCCAAACACTAAAACCTATACCCTAAATCCTTAATCCTGAAACCCTAAACCCTAAACCCTAACCTTAAATCCAAACACTAAAACCTATACCCTAAATCCTAAATCCTAACGCTAAACCCTAAACCTTATCTCCAAAACACTAAACTGAAACCCTATACCTAAACCCTAAACCTTGAACCTAAACACAAAACCCTAAACCCTAAACCCTAAATCCTAAATTCTAAACCGAAACCCTAAACCCTAAATTCTAAAATCTAAACCCTAAGCCCTAAACCCTAATTGTAAACTCTAAATCCTAAATCCTAAATCCTAAATGCTAAACCTAAACCCTAAACCCTAAATACTAAACTCTAAACCCTAAACTATAAACCTTAACCCCTAAACTCTAAAACCTACACCCTAAGTCATAAACCCAAAACCCAAACCGCTAAACACTAAACCCTAAACCCCAAACCATAAACTATAAACCCTAAACTATAATCTTAAACACTAAACCCAGAACCCAAAACCCAAAATGCTAAACCCTAAACCCTAATCCCTAAACCTAAACCTTAAACCCTATATCCTAAACCCTAAACCCTAAACCCTCAACCATAAATCTAAACAATCTTGAATCCTAAACCCTAAATGCTTAACCCTAAACCCTAAGTCTAAAACCTAAACCCTAAACCTAAACCCTAAACTGTAAACCATAAACCCTAATACCTAAACTCTAAATGTTAAATCCTAAACCCTAAATCATAAACCGTAAACCCTAAACCCTAAACCTTAAACCCTAAACCCTAACCCTTAATCCTAAACCCTAAACCTTTCCCAAAACTCTAAACCCCAACCCCCCTCCCCAAAAAAAAAAACATAAACCCTAGATCCTAAACTTTAATCGTAAACCTAAACCCTAAACCCAAAACCCTAGACCCTAGACCCTAAACACTAAACCCTGAACCCTAAACACTAGACCCTAAACCCAAAATCGTTAAACTCTAAATTGTAAAGCCTAAACCCTACATCCTAAACCCTAAGCCTTAAACTTGGAACCCTAAACCCTATACCCTAACCCTAAACCATTAATCCTTAACCCTAAACTCTAAACACTAAACCCTAAACCCTAAATCATAAACTATAAAGCCAAAACACTTCATCCAAAACCTTAAATCCTAGACCTTAAACACTAACCCTAAACCCGAAACCCTAAACCCTAGACTCAAAACCCTAAACCCTTAATCCTAAACCCTAAACCTAAACCCTAAACCCTAAATCCTAAACCCTAAGCTCTAAACCCTAAACTCTAAATCCTAAACACTAAACTTGGAAACCTAATTCCTAAACCCTTAACCCTAGCCCCTAGACCCTAAATCCTAAAGCCTAAATCTAAACTCTAAACCCTAAATCGTAAATCCTATTCCCTAAACCTTAAACCCAAAACCCTAAACCCTAAAGTTTAAATCCTAAATTCTAAACCCTAAACCCTAAACCCTAAACTCTAAACTCAAAACCCTAACCCTAAACCTTAAACCAAAACCCTAAAACCCTCAACCATAAACTCTAAAATCTAAACCTTAAGCCCTAAACCTTAAACGCTAAATCCTAAACTCTAAACCCTATACCCACCCTATAATCAAAATCCTAAACCCTAAACCTTAAACCATAAACCCTAAAACCTTAACCTTAAACCCTAACCCCTAAAACCTTAACCCTAAACCTTAACCCTAAACCCTAAGCCCTAAATCCTAAACTCTAAACCCTAAACCCTAAACCCTAATCATAAACTCTAAATCCTAAATCCTAAATCTTAAACGCTAAACCTAAAACCTAAACCCTAAATCCTAAACTCTAAACCCTAAATCATAAACATTAACCCCTAAACACTAAACCCTAACCGCTAAACACTAAACCCTAAACCTCAAACCGTAAACCATAAATCCTAAACTCTAATCTTAAATACTCAACCCAGAACCCATAACCCTAAATGCTAAACCCTAAACCCTAATCACTAAACCTAAACCTTAAACCTTAAATCCTAAACCCTAAACCCTAAACCCTATGCCGTAAACCCTAAATTTTAAACCCAAAATGTTTAACCCTAAGTCCTAATCCCTAAGCATAAAACCTGAACCCTAACCGGGAATCCTAAACCCTAAACCTAAACCCTAAACTGTAAATCGTAAACCCTAATACCTAAACTCTAAATGTTAAATCAAAAACCCTAAACCATAAAAGTAAACCCTAAACCCAAAACCCTAAACCTTAAATCCTAAACCCTAACCCTTAATCCTAAACCCTAAACCTTTCCCTAAACCCTAAACCCTAAATCCAACCTCTAAACCCCAACCCCCCTCCCCCAAAAAAAAAACTAAACCCTAGACCCTAAACCTTTACCCTAAATCCTAAACCCAAAACCCTATACCCTAGACCCTAAACGCTAAACCTTGAACCCTAAACCCAAAATCCTAAGCTCTAAATCGTAAAACCTAAACCCTACATCCTAAACCCTAAACGTTAAACTTGGAACCCTAAACCCTAAACCCTATACCCTAACCCTAAACCATTAATCCTTAACCCTAAACCTAAACCCTAATCTAAATACTAAATACTAAAACCTAAACCCAAAATGATAGACTATAAAGCCAAAACACTTAATCCAAAACCCTACACCCTATACACTAACCCTAAACCCTAAACACTATATCCTAAACCTTAAACACTAACCCTAAACCTGAAACCCTAAACCCTAGACCCTAAACTATAAACCCTAAACTAAAAACCCTAAACACTAGGCCTTAAACCTTAAACTCTAAACCCTAAACACTTAATCCTAAACCCTAAACCCTAAACACTAAATCCTAAACTCTAAATCCTAAACTCTAAACTTGGAACCCTAAACTCTAAACCCTTACCCCTATCCCCTAGACCTTAAACCCTAACCTTAAATCCTAAAGACTAAATCTACACTCTAAACCCTAAACCCTAAACCCTAAATCCTAAACTCTAAACCTTAAACCCTAAACCCTAAACCCTAAAGCCTAAGCTCTAAACCCTAAACTCTAAATCCTAAACTCTAAACTTGGAACCCTAATTACTAAACCCTTAACCCTAGCCTCTAAACCCTAAACCCTAAACCCTAAATCCTAAAGCCTAAATCTAAACTCTAAACCTAAACCCTAAACTCTAAACCCTAAGCTCTAAACCCTAAACTCTAAATCCTAAACTCTAAACTTGGAACCCTAATTCCTAAACCCTAAACCCTAAATCCTAAATGCTAAACCCTAAACACTAAACCCTGAACCATAACCCTAAACTCTAAACTCAAAACGCTAACCCTAAACCCTAAAACCCTTAACCATAAACTCTAAAATCAAAAACCCTAAACCCTAAACCATAAACTTGGAACCCTAAACCCTAAATCCTAAACTCTAACCCCTAAACCCTAAACCCTATAATCAAAACCCAAAACCCTAAACCTTAAACCCTAAAACCTTAACCTTAAACCCTAACTCCTGACCCCTAAACCTTAACCCTAAATCCTAAACAATGAACCTAAACCTTAACCCCTAAACTCTATATCCTAAAACCTAAACCCTAAAACCTACACCCTAAGTCATAAACCCTAAACCCTAACCGCTAAACACTAAACCCTAAACCCCAAACCGTAAACCATAAACCCTAAACTCAAAATCTTAAACACTCAACCCAGAACCCAAAACCCTAAATGCTAAACCATAAACCCAAATCCCAAAACCTAAACCTTAACCCCTAAATCCTAAATCCTAAACCCTAAACCCTAAATCTAAACCCTAAATCCTGAATCCTAAACACTAAATCATAAACCCTAAACCCTAATCCCTAAGCCTAAAACCTAAACCTTATCCATGAACCCTAAACCCTAAACCCTAAACCTAAACCCTAAATTGTAAACCATAAACCCTAATACCTAAACTCTAAATGTTAAATTAGTAACCTTAAGTCATAAACAGTAAACCCTAAACCCTAAACCCTAAACCTAAACCCTAAACCCTAACCCTTAATCCTAAATCCTAAACCTTTCCCTAAACCCTAAACCCTAAATCCAAACTCTAAACCCCAACCCCCTTCCCCAAAAAAAAAACTTAAACCCTAAACCCTAAACCCAAAACCCTAGACCCTAGACCCTAAATGCTAAACCCTGAACCCTAAACACTAGACTCTAAACCCAAAATCTTAAACTCTAAATCATAAATCCTAAACCCTACATCCTAAACCCTAAACCTTAAACTTGGAATCCTAAACCCTAAACCCGGGCATCAACACACAGCTACAACAGCTTCAAGAGCTCATTAGACAGACCCAATTTTTTAGATGCAAACATACCCTCCGAGAAGCCAATTTTGTTGCCAATTCCTTATCAAAACAAAGTCACAAAATCACAAATCCCCAAATATATTGCAACAGTCAACAACTATCAAAGGACGCAAGAGCCTATTACCAACTAGACATGCTCGAGATGCCAAGTTTTAGGAGAAGGAAAATTAAGAGGATCAAGGAACCTCCCTGAGTTTGGTACTAAACTTTTCAACCTAGCTATGGTAGAAAATTATAGCTATTTTGAATAGTATAGATTTTAATTTTGTGTTGTAAGGAGAGAATCTCCCTTATTTACAATTCCTAGATTCTATGTATCGAGAGGAGTCCTCTCCTAGGTGCTTAGTGTCTTGGTTTATCTTTTTTTGTAAGGGGATGAGTTGACTAACCTTTAGGTAGGTCGACTACTGAACCACCATAGGATCGGAGGTTAGGTTTATGTCCCCCTCCTTGTAATTTTGCTTTATTTATTTATGCAAAGGCCTGGGGGTGCTGCTATGTCCCTGACCCCTTCAAGGGTCATTAAAAAAAAATAAAAAAAAACTAAACCCTATACCCTAACCCTAAACCATTAATCCTTAACCCTAAACCTAAACCCTAAACACTAAAGCCTAAACCCTAAATAATAAACTATAAAGCCAAAACACTTAATCCAAAACCCTAAACCCTAAACACTAAACCTAAACCCGAAACCCTAAATCCTAGACCTTAAACCCTAACCCTAAACCCTAAACTTGAAACCCTAAATACTAGGCCCTAAACCCTAAACTCTAAACCCTAAACCCTTAATCCTAAACCCTAAACCTAACATAAACCTAAACCCTAAACCATAAACCTTAAACCCTAAACCCTAAATCCTAAACCCTAAGCTCTAAACCCAAAACTCTAAATCCTAAACTCTAAATACTAAACTCTAAACATGGAACCCTAATTTCTAAACACTAAACTCTAAACCCTTAACCCTAGACCCTAGACCCTAAACCCTAAATCCTAAAGCCTATATCTAAATTCTAAACCCTAAAAAATAAATCCTAAACTCTAAACCTTAAATTGTAAACCCTAAACCCTAAACTTTAAATCCTAAATCCTAACCCCCTAAACACTAAACCCTAAACTCTAAACTCAAAACCCTAACCCTAAACCTTAAACCAAAACCCTAAAACCCTTAATCATAAACTCTAAAATCTAAACCATAAACATGGAACCCTAAACCTTAAATCCTAAACTCTAAACCCTATACCCTAAACCCTATAATCAAAACTCTAAACCCTAAAATTTAAACCTTAAACCCTAAAACCTTAACCTTTTACCCTAACCCTTACAACTCTAACCTTAAACCCTAAACATTGCATCTAAACCCTAAATACTAAACCCTAAATCCTAAACTCTAAACCCTAAACCCTATACTCTAAACCTAAACGCTAAATCCCAACTCTAAAGTTGTAACCCTAAACTCTAAACCCTAAATCCTAAATCTTAATCCTAAACTCTAAACCCTAAACCCTAAATCCTAAACCCTAAACCCTAAACCATAAATCTAAACCCTAAATTCTTAACCCTAAACCCTAATCCCTAAGCCTAAAACCTAAACCCTAAATCCCAACTCTAAAGCCAAAACCCTAAACTCTAAACCCTAAATCCTAAATCTTAATCCTAAACTCTAAACCCTAAACCCTAAACCCGAAACTCTAAACCCGAAACCATAAATCTAAACCCTAAACCCTGAATCCTAAACCCTAAATGCTTTAACCCTAAACCCGAATCCGTAAGCCTAAAACCTAAACCCTAAACCTAAACCCTAAACTATAAACCATAAACCCTAATACCTAAACTCTAAATATTAAATCCTAAACCCTAAGCCATAAACCCTAAACCCTAAACCTTAAACCCTAAACCCTAACCCTTAATCCTAAATCCCTAAACCCTTCCCTAAACCCTAAACCTTAAACCCAAACTCTAAACCCCAACCCCCCTCCCCCAAAAAAAAACCTAAACCCTAAACCAAAAACCCTAGACCCTAGACCCTAAACGCTAAACCCTGAACCCTAAACACTAGACCCTAAACCCAAAATCCTAAACTCTAAATCGTAAAGCCTAAACCCTAAACCTTAAATTTGGAACCCTAAACCCTAAACCCTATACCCTAACCCTAAACCATTAATCCTTAACCCTAAACTTTAAACCCTAAACCCTAAACCCTAAATCATAAACTATAAAACCAAATCACTTAATCCAAAACCCTGAACCCTAAACACTAACCCTAAACCCTAAACCTTAAATCCTAGACCTTAAACACTAATCCTAAACTCGAAACCCTAAACCCTAGACCCTAAACCCTAAATTTGAAATAATAAACACTAGGCCTTAAACCCAAAACTCTAAACCCCAAAACTTTAATCCTAAACCCTAAACATAAACCCTAAACCCTAAACCCTAAACCCTAAGCTCTAAACCCTAAACTCTAAATACTAAACTCTAAACTTGGAACCCTAATTCCTAAACACTAAACTCTAAACCCTTAACACTAGCCCCTAGACCCTAAACCCTAAACCCTAAATCCTAAAGCCTAAATCTAAATTCTAAATCCTTAACCCTAAAAACTAAATCATAAACTCTAAACCTTAAACTGTAAACCCTAAACCCTAAACTTTAAATCCTAAATCCTAGACCCTACGCATATAGACTTATACTTACTTGTCAATGCCTCAACTACGCATATTCATCCTTCTCATCGATCTGAAAGAGATGAGGATACTTCAATTTCATTGCTTTTTCCGCTTCCCATGTAACTTCTTCTACTTGTTGGTTCCTCCATAATACTTTTACAGAAGCTACTTCTTTATTTCTTAACTTCCTAACTTGTCGATCCAGAATAGCAATGGGTACTTCTTCATAAGTGATATCTCTCGTAACATGTACATCTTCAGTAGGAGTAATACGAGATGGGTCACCTACGCATTTTCGAAGCATTGAGACATGAAACACCGGATGAACGGTTGAAAGCTCTTGAGGTAACTCTAACTCATACGCAACTTGGCCAATTCTTTGGATAACCTTATATGGCCCTATATAGTGTGGACTCAACTTTCCCTTTTTACCAAACCTCATTACCACTATCGCTGGTGACACCTTCAAGAACACCCAATCCCCTATAGAAAATTCTAGTCCTCTCCTTCTTACATCCGCATATGATTTATGTCGACTTTGAGTTGTTTCTAGCCACTGTTGTATCACTTTGACTTTTTCCATAGCTTGATGAACAAGATCTAGCCTAAATAAGGCAGTTTCACCTTTTTCGAACCAGCCAATTGGCGATCTACATTTTCTACCATATAAAGCTTCATAAGGTGCCATTTTAATACTTGAATGGTAGCTATTTTTGTATGCAAACTCGATCATTGGCAAATGATCATCCCAACAACCTTTGAAGTCCAATATACAAGATCGCAACATATCCTAAAGTGTTTGAATTGTATGCTCTGCCTGACCGTCTATTTGAGGATGAAAGGTTGTACTTAAATTCACTTGTGTTCCTAAACTCTTTTTAAATGACTTCCAAAAATTTGCAGTGAATTGAGCTCCTCTATCAGATATTATAGAGATTGGCACTTCATGTAGTCGACCTATCTCTTTAATATACAACCTTGCATACACTTCAGCTGTATAAGTAGTCTTCACCGGCAAGAAGTGCGCTACTTTGGTGAGTCTGTCAACTATTACCCATATGGAGTCAAACTTCCGAAATGAGCGAGGCAAACCAGTGACAAAATCCATGTTGATCATGTCCCACTTCCAAATTGGAAGTTCTATACACTGCATATAACCTCCGGGCTTTTGGTGCTCTACTTTTACTTGTTGACAATTTGGACATTGAGCCACGAATTCTGCAATGTTCTTCTTCATGTCCCCCCACCAATACATTTCTTTCAAGTCATGATACATTTTAGTTGACCCTGGATGGACAAAATATCTCGAATGATGCGCTTCCATCATAATCCTCTTTCTTAATTCATCTACATTAGGTACACATAATCTGTTTTAACATCGAAGTACTCCCTCTTGCGTAAGCTCAAATGCCTTTGTCATATCCTGTTGTACATTCTCCTTAAGCTTTAATAGAATAAGATCAGTGTACTGCTTCTCTTTCACTTCCACAATTAATGAGGATTCTGCTGCATTTTGTACAATAACCCCCTCGTCTGGAGATTCAAGAAGGCGAACCCCCAAGCTAGCTAGTTGTCATAGATCCTTAATAATTCCTTGTCTTTCCACAGACTGCCCATAAGTGCTTGCCATTATTTTACGACTTAACACATCAGCTACTACATTTGATTTCCCGGGATGATACAAGATATCAATGTCATAATCTTTTAATAGCTCCAGCCATCTTCGCTGCCTTAGATTTAGGTCCTTTTGCTTAAAGATATATTGCAAACTCTTGTGGTCAGTGTATAGGTCAACATGAATTCCATACAAGTAGTGGCGCCATATCTTCAAAGCAAATACAACTGATGCTAGCTCTAGATCATGAGTTGGATAATTTTTCTCAAGTGGCCGCAACTGCCTTGAGCCATAAGCTATTAATTTACCATGCTGCATCAATACACATCCTAGACCCACTCCCAAAGCATCACAATACACTGCATACCCTTCTGTTCCTTCTAAAAGTACCAATACAGGTGTAGAAGTTAATTTATTCCTCAGCTCTTGAAAGCTTCTTTCACAATCATCACTCCACTGAAACTTGGTTTCTTTGTGTGTTAGCTTTGTTAAGGGTGCAGCAATGGAAGAGAATCCTTCAACGAACCTTCTGTATTAACCTGCCAATCCAAGGAAACTACGGATCTCCGTAGGCGTTGTAGGTCTTGGCCAGTTTTTCACGGCTTCTATCTTCTGTTTATCAACCCAATCCTTCATCGGATACAATATGACCTAAGAATGCCACAGATTTCAACTAGAACTCACATTTAGAGAACTTCGCATACAACTTACAATCACAAAGAATTTGTAAAACCTGCTGCAAGTGATTAGCATGGCATCTTCTGATCTTGAATACACCAAAATGTCATCTATGAATACTATCACGAACACATCTAGAAATGGCTTGAATATCCTATTCATCAAATCCATAAAAGCTGCTGGTGCATTTGTTAGCTCGAATGACATGACTAAAAACTCAAAATGACCATACCGTGTCCGAAAAGCTGTCTTGAGAATATCTTTGTCTTTGACCCTAACTTGGTGATAACCCGACGTCAGATCGATCTTTGAAAAACACCTAGCACCTTGTAACTGATCAAACAAATCATCAATTCTAGGGAGGGGATATTTGTTCTTAATGATTACCTTATTCAACTGTCGGTAATCGATACACATTCTTAACGAGCCATCTTTCTTGCGTACAAATAAAACTGGTGCTCCCCATGGGGGCATACTAGGCCTTATGAATCCTTTTTCTAATAAGTCTTTTAATTGCTCCTTCAACTCCCATAATTCTGCCGGGGCCATTCTATATGGAGGGATGGATATAGGTTGAGTATCTGGAATCACATCAATACCAAACTCTACTTCTCGTTCTGGAGGCAAACCCGAAAGATCTTCAGGAAACTCATTCACTACCGGAATGGATTGAAGAGTTGGTGGCTCTGCATCTATATTTTTCACTCTCACTAGATGACATATGTATCCTTTGGACATCATCTTATTTGCCTTAAGATAAGAAATAAATTTACCTCTTGGTGCCCCAATATTACCTTTCCATTCAAGGACTGCCTCTTTTGGAAAATGAAAATGCACCATCTTCGTTCGGCAATCTACCATGGCATAACAAGAAGCTAACCAATCGATACCCATTTTAACATCAAAATCTACCATTTCCAGCTCAACAAGGTCAGCCAATGTATCATGATCACAAACAGTTACAATGCAATTACGATAAACCCTTCTAGCTATAATAGACTCACCAATCGGTGTAGACACTTCAAATGGCTTCACTACTAATTCTGGTGTTCTTTTGAACTTTTCAGCAATCAATGGAGTAACATATGATAGTGTAGACCCCGAATCAATTAATACATATACAATATGTGAAAAAATGGAGAATGTACCTGTAACCACATCCGGTGAGGCTTCTAAATTTTGTCTATCCCCGAGAGCATATGTGTGATTCTGAACTCCGCTAGAACTAGTTGCTCCCCTACCACGACCAGTAGGCATCTGTCCCCTACCTAAAGAAGGTACTGATGATGAGGATGTCACAACTGATCTAGTAAGTTGTGCCACACCACCCACACCCCTATGAGGAAAATTTCTCATCATATGACCTGGTGTACCACACCAAAAACAAATATTTGTCCCAAACCGACATGCACCTAAATGATTTCTTCCACATTGTTTACAAGACTGTCGAGGAGGTCTTGATTATCTCATACTTCCCTTTTCTTGGTACCCCGCTGTTCGTGAACCTTGGATTTCACTTCTTAGACCAAACTGATTACCCCTAGACTCTTGAAACTGAGGTGGGCACTAGCTGTAGAGTAGGAAGATGATGGCCTAGGCGGTCTGTTAAAGAACCGAGGCCTAAACTCACCTTGGGATGGTGTAAACTGCCACATGGATCTGACCCTCTTAGAATGCCCTGTTTCTGACTCTTGTGTCCTTCTTCTTTGCCTTTGATCCTCCAACTTTTGCGCAAAAGCTTGCATCCTTGCTATATCCATATCTTTATTCAACGAAGCAATGGTACAGTCTCTAACCAGATATGAATCTAGGCTATCCACATATCGATGAACTCTATCCCCCCATAGTAGCTACTACATTAGGAGCATACCTGGCCAAGGAATTAAATTTGTGACTATACTCTCTCACGCTCATATTTCCTTGGTGGAGATTTAAGAACTGATCCGCACAGGCCTCTTGAATCTCCAATGGCAAGTAATGGTCAAGGAATGCCTTTTTGAAATCTTTCCATGTAGCTGAAGGTGCATCTGTTCCCCTGGATTGCTTCCAAGCTTCATACCACAATACAACCACTCTCTTTAATCTATATACTCCTAGCTCGAGCGCTTCTTTACCACTTACATGCATAACATCAACAGTGTGTTGGATCTGATCTGTAAAGTCTTGTGGATCTTCATTAGGATCTGACCCAGTGAATGATGGAGGGTCCAAATTAAGGAAGTCACGTATTCGCGTGCCAGCTGCTCTATCTACACCACTAGTACCTGCTACTGGAGCTTCTTGCCTTTGGCCATGGCCAGCAACTATACGAGTCAATAATTGGACCGCATTCCTCAAATCTTGCTCGGTAGCATTAATAGGGGGTTCATGAGGTGCAACTTCCCTCCTTAGATCTTCTGGAGATGGAAGGGTTGGGGAAGTCTGTGAGGGAGACTCATCTTGAGCCTCACCTTGAACAGCTTGACTAGGTGGTGGTTGGCTGGTCCCTTCTTGGGCAGCCACATCTACTCGCTTACCAGTACTTTTGCTCCTTCTCGTAACCGGTATACTTGCTAATAAAACAATTTAGAAATTAGATATTATTCGTCTACAACACTGGTTCTATCGCACGATCTATCAAATGAAAGAAAGGAGACAACTCCTACATGTCCCGTAGCCTCTTGTTTATAAATGTGGTGCACAACACATCCATAAGCAAGACTCTACACAGACACGACTTTGTAGACTCCCTAGGATGATCTGCTCTGATACCACTTTTGTCACACCTCAAATCTCATTAAGACGGATAGACACCCGATGCCCTAAAGGCCCGAGAGAACCAACATGTAACCTGTGCTTACTATGCATATAACTATGACAATCTTGTGACAAGTTCACATAGGATGCAACGATACAAACCAACATAAGTAGACCCAAAACCTATATACAAGACTTGGCCGTTGAGGCCACAACTGAACCATATACATAGGTCTACAAAGCCTGTAAAAGATGAAAAAAAACTTAGAGTAGGTCGGGACAGACCCCGCCTTACTCTTAACTACGATACGATACCAAAATGAATCTACCAAAGACTCAGTAAAGCTCCGAATCAATCTGGAGCTCACCAAAAGTAGCTGAGTGTCGTGTGCTTCTACCGAGGAGGTCTACTAGCTGAAGTACTTGTGCCTGCATAATGAAATGCAGCGTCCCCCGCGAGGGACGTCAGTACGAGAAAATGTACTGAATATGTAAGGCAATAACATATATAAAATAAGAGTTCGAATGAAACTAAGTATTAATACATGTGTGCATAAATCAGAACAGAAGACCACCTTTGTTAATTCTTGTGGAATCATGTATGTTACATTCTTGTCTTTACCTTTCTGTGTATTATGATCTTTATAAGGCATGTGATACGAATGACCAGCTGATCAGTGGTAGAAGAGGATGACCCATGCTAGGCATTTAAACCCCTGGGATGCGGTCCTCATAATTACACAAATTGGGATCGACCCATGCTAGGCTTTCGCCCCTGAGCTGCCACCCTTCTATACCAATTGGGATCGGGCCATGCTAGGCTTTTGCCCCTGAGCTGCCAGTCTTAATTATACAGATTGTTGTTTTGGTGGTCATAATCATTTTTTATATTTGGAACTACGGACCAGTAGTAGAAGACATGAAAGTAATACTTCAACGCAGTAACAATGACATAAGGAGCTATCTAACATCAATGCATTACTTGGGAGCTTAAATGACACAATTGACTTCAACTGACTAATAGGAGGATTCACCAAACTTGCTTTTGCAAATACCATTTCTATATCAGCACATAGGAGGATAATTACACAAGTATAGAGTACTGAACATATAATGAAGTACTTTTATACACTTAAGAGAGTGGGAAATATTGTTAGCTATTTGGAGATCATACGCCGCCACTATATTTCCTTTACTAGGAATAGAACTTAAGAAATTCACTTATTGATATTAATCTCAAGTATCAGATTTCATGCCGAAGAATATTGAATCGAATAGCCTTACATACCTTATTCTCTGACCAATATAACTATCACGATTCAGCCTCCCCTTTTAGGAGTTAATCTGTAAGTCGTGATAAATTTAAATTAGTAGCTATCACAACAGTAGCTAACTTTGACGGATAATGAACCCATACAGCCCTTAAAACAATATGTATCACCACACCCTCCTTCTCCGCCCAATACATACATTATATATCCTTTTCCAAGATTACCCAAACTGCACCAACAATAATACACATAAAACAGCCTCAAATATTCTTTATCATACAATCAATTATTGAACTCACCACCCCCTTGAGTTTTTTTATGACAGCACACCCATAATTCCTCACTCAAACCCATACATAAGGAGCACTACAACATTTTAGGCTTTCAGTCACACTTGTAAAGTACGGCCTAAACTAGCAAAAAGTGTGGCCATTGATAAAAGGCAACACTTTTTGACTTTAGGGAACGCTTTTTCGGGGGTGGCCTAAAGAGGCGTAACCTTTCACCTTAGGCTACACTTTTCAAGTGTTGTCGTAGCAGCTACGCTTAAAAAGCGTGACCGATGAGGTACAAAGGCCACACTTTGTAGCATCTCTTTGGCAACACTTTTATTTGATAAAACTACACTTTCTAGCGTGGCCTTTGCTTTGTTATTTGGCCACACTTTAAAAGTGTAGATTTTTATACCTCTTCAACAACAACACTTATAAAGTGTAGCCTTTTCTAATGTCCATACTACATTTTATAATCAATAAGCCACACAATTGGCATCCCTGTAGCCACACTTTTAAAGTGTGGCAACGTTGTCTAGGATTTTCTAGGATAATTGGTTTTAACCAAACGCCATATGTTGGTATTTACATGATGTACTAGTCTACAAAAGTTGATTCTTCCATCATGATTCATCTTATTCTTCCTTTTTCAAAACTCTCATAGGATGATTAACCATGACTAGTGTCGAGTGTGAATTTTTTTCTAACATTTAATTTTCTTTTGAATGCGTAGGAAAATGCAGGAGATCAAATTTGAATAATAGCCCCAGGTCAACTCAATATATCGGAGCGAACGATATAGTTTATTTGAACTATTATTATATATGTTTAATACATCGTGAAATTTATCTGTAGTACCTCTTTAAGATATTCCTTTCTAAGTATGTAGTACAGGACATGATTTTTGAAGTTTATTATAAATCTATATATTGAATTCATAGTAACTCAGAGAATCATCACTAAAGCAATATTGCTGGTGCTAGTTGGAGATCTCCTGGTAAGAGCTCCTATGAAATATGTGTTAGAAGGCATACTGAAGACCTAATATTTGCTCAAGATGAGGTTTTCCCAGACACACCAAACACTGAGGTAGAGGAAACTTCAATTAGAGAAGCTCTATCCTACTTTGTTGTACAAGAATTTACTAATTTCATAAATAAGACTCTTTTGATAAAACAAAATGTTAGAGGAGATATGTGGACCACACCCTTTGCACATTAGTACAATAGTATAAAAATACAAGAAATTTCATAAAGGTTTAAAAATCCATGTGCAACACATTTACAAAGAGGAAATTTCATTTGCAGATTATCTAGAAAATCTTGTTATGGAGGAATAAGGAAAATTAGAATACATATCTTTCTCTAAATTACCTATTCAAGGTAAAATATTGCTTAATATAAACAACATACAAGCTCCTAAAATCAGGTTTAGTCTAAAAAAAATTCAAATAGATGACAAGAAATGAAGAAAAACACTACCCCAACATAAGAATTCTAACAGTGTTAAAAATAAGAAAGTTGGCAGTACCTAATATAACATCTATAAACAAACTTATCATGTGTTCAACTCAAATAAACTGATGTTATCTTAAATAAGTATCAAACTAAGGGTCAACAACATTCTTGCACACTCTCACATTTAAAACTTTCGAATTTAAGTGTTTTGTTAATGTGAAAAATAACATACCTTTACAAAAACTGAAGCATGAGTTGAGCCAGAAAAATTTGGAAGACTTTGCCCTTTTACAAATCTATATTTTTTTACTATAGGATTGAAGGTGAATCCCTCCACTTGTTGAGTTTGTTGTTCCAAAGGTGCGGAGAGAAGTTGTAGGATCCTGCAGATTATGTAATGCACTAGTTATACTAGAGTCACATTTTATACTAGTGATACAACTGTGATATGTTTTAGTATTTTTTTAGACTCCCAGAAATGTTGATAAAAAAAAGAACACCTATACAGTTATAACATGATGATAGTAAGTACTCACATTTCAGAACAAAAAAAAGACAAATAATAAATAGTTACCAAGGAAATAGGTGAAGAATAACAACAAACCTATGACACCCTCTCAGTATGGTTCAACATTCAAAAAATGTTTCAATTTGTGTACTTTAACAAAAATGTGATATTGTAGATGATTACAAACCGACTGGTTTAATACAAGTTGTGCGAGATGAAGGAGGAGAGGAAAGGACTTAAATAGGCAGCTATAACTGCAAAACAATTATGTTTGTTCCTAGCCAGATGTCACCATGATTGATGTTCCTACTTCACAATCATTAATCAACATATAAGGTATTATGATAAACCAAATGACTAAGATTAGAGAAATTATTGAATTCCTATATTTACCTCGGAAACTTCCAAGACAACAACTAAAATAACAAATAGAATGCAGGGAAAAATAGAGAACAATTGAAACAAATTTCATGCAGATTAAAAAGGCACCTGCAGAAGATGTAGGGATGTATGGTTTGATATAGAACCAAAACGTAAACTTGACATTCCTTCAGAGTATTGTTTGGCTTAAACCACAAATGATGGTCTTTATATTCAAGAAATGTAGTACAACACACTCAGTATAGGACATTGCTGGGAAAAAAGAATAAGGCAAGAAGAACAAGGCTTTAAGATTGAGACAAAATGCCAACTTGTTATGCTGTTGTTTTCCCCTTTTGTCTTAAATGCCATATAATATTGTTATTGTTCACTAATAGATATGATATTAAAGTCGGAAAATCAATTGTTAAAATAATTTGATTTATCTTATTATTCAAGTATTCACCTGAATTGAGGACATTCTAAAATCAAAAACTAACATTGTTGCAAACTATATATGAGCATGATACTAAGACGGTAGTAATAAATGATTCATATTGAAATATTTTCTAAGAACAAAATTTTACTCTGTTTGTCGTTAGAACCATCTAATATTGAACCTAACATAGAATTAGGATATGCTTGAATCTCATAGATTAGATCAAAAGTTTGACCACTTTTAGTAACTCACCTTTCTAGTAGATGGAAGGAGGATTTCCCTTGGTAGAAGCAGGAAATACGGGAAGCACTGTAAGCTGAGTAAACTGTATGTAAATCAGATAAAAAATGCACAAAATGTTTGCAACATTTAATTCCAAGTAAAAATTCAGGTGCAGAAACAAATAGTTACCTGTACAAAACAGTTTCGCTATCTCTTAACACGTTGTACAGCCGCAGCTGTTTCCTGTGTTGGCAGTGGGATGCCAATATCCTGATGATGGCATTGTTATCTCAGTGGAGATTGTAGGAGTTGTAATTTGGACAGAACAACTTTCCAGTGTGATATTTACAATCTTTTAAATGTGAAGTTCCTCATGTGTTAACCCCACCAGCAACAGTCAATCGGTGTGAGACAATTTTAAAGATATTTACAAGCTTCCAAATAAATATTTCAAAACTGGCTTGCTCCTCATGTCCATGCTACCTCAAACTAAAAAGCAACTTACTCATACATAGTCATAGATAATCTAAACCGCAAACAAAATGAAGCACAAACATTTCAAAACTCAATTTACAAAAGTGTAATTTTCCAGAACACCTGGTCAACTTAAATTAACAACAAGTCTAAACTACATGTAACAAAAAAAATTAGATATGTGTTTTGGAGAATGTAGGAGTTGTGCAACGAGGAGAAAGGGAGACAACTCTGTTAGCCGAACATAGAAGAAAAAGGGAAATTACAATCCTATTTTGCTGAACAAACAGAAATCTAAATATGTAAAAACTAAAATAAAAATAAAAATTGGACAACTCAGCTGGGAAATTAAAGCTTGTAACATCGGTGTGAATTAGGCGTAGAATGCTCAAATTCCGAGGAGACTTTCATAACCTGTTCTCGACCATCTTATAGCAAAACTGCTATCCCCACTTCCGAGGAGACTTTTATAATCGTGATCGCGAGGGTTTAAGTTTTCAACAGTAGGGGATTCATCAGTTTGACATATCACAATAAGAAGAGGCAGATTCTGTTTCTTGTAAGCAAGGGAGATACTCCTCCTGAGCAATTTCGAGCAATTTCTGATCCACAAATATGACCTTTGCTTCCGAACGCATCAGAAGTATCGATAACATAGCTGAATTATGGCGCATATTTAATGTACAAAGAATGGCTCCAGCCATCGGTACTGCAAAATGTAGCTCTTGCATTACCGGTACATTAGGAGCTAGAGTAGCAACCTACAAACCATATTTCAAAACAAGTCAACATCAAGATTCAAAACTATGTAACATTGTAAACTTCTGATACAAATACAGATTACTGATCATAGAGGAGTTGACTTGGATCTTACCCCACCACCACCCCCGAGAGATCACGAGCAACGGCCGAGCTAGAGTATTGGTTACAGATTCAGCCGAACCTAATAACTTTGGTCGAAACACTCTAATATTGTCTTAAAATCCACAAATATGTATGAATTATTAATTTAAAACTCAATAACTTAAAAAGATTCGAATCCAGAACTCATAAGCTTCAAACTCTGACTCCATCTCCACCTAACAATCTTAAACTCTGCATCCAATCAAACTAAACATTACAAACTGAAACAAAAGGAATACTTTCTTTCTTAAATTTCGTACCAAATCAAATATACACCCACATTAACTAGTAAACTACTCAAATGACACAAAAGTGTAATTTTACAGAACACCTGGTCAACTTAAATTGACAACAAACTTAAACTTTATGTAATATTATGAAATTGAATTTCTGAAAAATGTGAAGATTATTTAGATCTAAAATTGCATCTAACATTCTAAAAACGCATAAAAGGAAAAGGTAATCATATAAATTAAGATTTTGTAATACCAGCAATAGAGAAAGACAACTGAACGAGAAGAACGCTGCCATATATGAGTCGAGTGACTGAATCTATCTCCATCACCACAACCCATATCCGCTTTCGTAGACTCCCCAACTCCTCTAAACGATGTTGGAATTCTTCGAACTGTTTCTCTAGTTTCCCAAATGAAGGCGTAGAATAAGTAGGGAAATTACCATCCCTACTTCTTTAGCAACTGTAACAACAAGATCTGTAGAAACGTACAGTAACAACAAAGAAGAGAGAAATGTACAGTAACTTACAGTGAGCTTATGGGTAGATCTGTAGAATTGAGTAAGTGAATCAAAGAAGAGATAAACGTACAATAACAACAAGATCTCTAGAAAGAAGAACTCGATAATTTATGGGTGGAAATGTGAAGGAGAAAGAAATAGGGTTTTGTGTTGAATTGATTGAGCAGCTCCTATGTTGAAATGTATAGTGAGCTATTTTTTTTTTTTTTGAATTCTTTTTTTGGACAATTAGAAATTGGAGGGAGTGTTAAATATATTTGAGGGAATACAATATTTTAGTGATAATTTTAGAAAAAACTATAATGCTACACTTGCAAAGTGTTGTTTTTAGAATTATAAATATAGCACACTTTAAAAGTGTAGTCATATGTGTAAATAAGTATTACCAATTATATCATGATACGGCAACGCTTATAAGTGTAGCCTATACCACTAAAAAACATGCTTTAAAAGTGTTGTTAATGTCATCGTGGCCAAAAACTAAAAATTAAGGCTACGCTTTAAAAGCGTACCCAAAAATATTTTAGGCAACACCTTACAAGTGTTGTCCAGATTTAGTGTGACCTTAGGCATAAAATGTTGTAGTGGAGGAAGAAAATGGAGCAGTCACCTTACCTCAATTTCTGCAACTTCTCCTTATAACTTGAATTCCTCTAGAACTTCAACTTTCCTTCACACTTAAACCAAAGAAGAAGAGAAAAGTATCTTAATAACCAAGGAAGTGAGCAGTAGCTTCTGGAAATATTATGCCTTTATACCTATACTTGAGCATGAATAACATGTTTTCCTAATCATCCATGGGAGAATTAAGCTAAATCCATAAGTGTTTTCACTTACCTTGTCTTGCAGAGATTAGGGTTTCTTCAAGAATCCTAGAAGAACTTTAAGGCTG
>JAJOOO010000041.1:0-23715 GCA_029582685.1 Solanum piurae | reverse complement strand
ATCCATAGTACCACTAGAAAATGTGGTTGTGAAGGATAGTCTCACTTATGAGGATGTGCCAGTTGTTCGAAGGTTGAGAAACAAAGAAGTCACTTCAGTTAAGGTTTTGTGGAGGAGTCGGTCCGTAGAGGGAGCTATTCCAAGTATCCTCATCTCTTTCCTTCTGATTCCATTCCAACTTGAGGTAATAGTTCCTCTCCAGCGTTTCAATTACTCATGCGTAGATTAAGTCTTAGTATCATGTTCCTTCAGTCATACTTGCATTTTCAGCGTATTTATATGTTCTTGGAACTTAGTTCAGTCATATTTCAGTGTCCAGTAGTTAGTGGTAGGGTTTGCAACTCTTTCCCTCCATATTCAACTAGTTTAGTCTTCATTCGAGGACGAATGTTCCCAAGGGGGAGATAATGTAACACCTCGTATGATAGAAAGACAAAAGTGCAGAAAAATCAGAAGTTGCAGGTGCCACCAACAGGCACCAACCACGGACCGTAGGTGGGGTCTGTGGTAGCCACCTGCAACACCTCCCCAAAAACCTAGAAAATCTCAGCCAAGGGTCGACCCACGCCAGGACCTGCGGACCGTAGGTGGGACCATGGTCCATGGTCCAGGCCAGTCTCTGAAGCCAAACGATGGTTGACCAGGATGGACCGTAGGTAGTCCTAGATATGTAGGCCCTTACAGGATCTTGAAAAGAGTTGGTAAAGTTGCTAGCAGCAGTGCATCCGGTCTTTTACCTTTCGTTGTTGAAAAGTGTGTGGGTGATCCAGCATCCATAGTACTATTAGAAAATGTGGCTGTGAAGGATAGTCTCACTTATGAGGATATGCTAGTTGAGATTCTTGATCGTCAGGTTCGAAGGTTGAGAAACAAAGAAGTCGCTTCAATTAAGGTTTTGTGGAGAAGTCAGTCCGTAGAGGGAGTTACTCCAAGTATCCTCATCTCTTTCCTTCCTATTCCATTCCAGCTTGAGGTAATAGTTCCTCTTCGGTTTTTTAGTTACTCATGCGTAGATTAAGTCTTTGTATCATGTTCCTTCAGTTATACTTGCATTTTCAGCGTATTTGCATAATCTTGGAACCTAGTTCAGTCAGATTTCAATTTCCAGTAGTTAGTGGTAGGGTTTGCAGCTCTTTCCCTCCATATTCAACTAGTTTAGTCTTCATTCGAGGACGAATGTTCCCAAGGGGGAGATAATGTAACACCCTGTATGCAAGACCAAAAGTGCAGAAAAATCAGAAGTCACTGGTGCCACCAACGGGCACCACCCACGGACTGTAGGTGGGGTCCGTGGTAGCCACATGTAACCCTTCCTCCCCAAAAACAAAGAAAATCTCAGCCAAGGGTCGACCCTAGCCTGGACCTACTGACCGTAGGTGGGACCACGATCCGTGGTTCAGACCCCTGGGAACTAGTCTCTGATGCCAAACGACGGTTGACCAGAATAGACCGTAGGTTCATTGACGGTCCATCGGTTGGCCCCGCCAACTTTTAAGTCAGGGTCGTTATGGTCTTTTTCCTATGCGTTGGACACCTAAACTATGTCGTTTTGGTCAGTTTTAGCCTAGTAACTTAATTAGACTTTATCCAAGTCAACTCATTCTCCAAAATTCATCCAAGTTGAACAAAAAAGAGGAGAAAAAGTCGATCAACCCTCTCCAAGAACGCATCAAGGTTTCCCCAGTTCCAGCCCCGATATCGAAAGATATCTCCGTGAAATTTGTCACCAGGTATGTGGGATTTCACTAGTGGGTTCCTTTCACCCATTATGTCCCTAGAATTCAGTCAGATTCTTGATTCTCTATCATGTTTAGAACTAGGGTTTCTTGAACTTTAGAAAAGTGTTGTGATTCAGCTGTTAGATCAATCATAATCATATTATCATTTTTTTGAGGAATTGTTGCTTAGTTCGTTGCATGAAACTCAGAACCCAGTTAAGAATGTTTCATTATCAGTATATTAATGTTGCATTTTCAGTTAGCATGTCAGTATTTTGAGCTATTCAGTATTACAGAAATTTAGTTATAATGTGTTATTTACATAATCAGTTGGGAGTAGGCTTAATGCCGAGTGGACTAAGGGTCAGTCACCCTCATAGTCCCAGAACTACGTGCCCCCGTAGGATAAGTCCCCTATGTGAGAAACATATTTAGTGATCACGCCAGTCATGCCTTTATACCCCTAGCAAGGTATATTGGGTCCTCTCGATGGGCCTTAAACATCGGACACCACGGATAGCTCTTGTGGTTTTATGTCGGTTAACAATAGCTTCCACAGTTAGATTCTACTGCATTGACCAAGTTCTCAGTTATAGTTCAAGTTATAGTTCAGTATTCAGTCTGAGCATGTCATGTACTTGGTCACTACATTCAGTTAGCTCAGTATTCAGTATATTTCAGTATTTACATCATGTTCAGATTATGTCACTGCTCTTATTGCTTTGTTCAGTTATGTATATATTGTTCAGCTTCATCCTATCCTGCATGCTCAGTACCTTTCAAGTACTGACGCATACTCTGCACATAGATCGGTTCCCAATCTCCAGTCCAGCAATATCAGTGGTGAGTCCTCATTCTTCGAGGACGATAAGTTAATGAGTTGAGTCATTTCTTGAGTTTGAGTTGTTGTCACTTAAATGATTCTTGGTTTTTGAAAATGTTTCATGAGAATGAGAGGATTTCTTTTGTGAAAAGTTTGCATGTGGAATATTTGTTAGTACCAACCGAAGCCATTACCTTTGTGCTTAATTGAGAAAGGGAAATTGATTTGTATAAGAGCCTCTTGTGTTTTTGATTTTCTTTACTTGAGGACCAATAAAGTTTCAAAGTGGGGGGGGGGGGGGTGTTGATGAGCGGTGGATTTCCACTCATTTGAGGCTCTTTTCGTAGTTATTTTTACTTGCTTTAGTTTAGAATTGGTGCTTTTAATGTGTTTTTTTTTTCATATTTGCACGAAAATTAAATGGAGAATTGATTTAAGAGATATTTGAAGAAACCAAGTGAACTTGAGGCAAAATGAGGTCAAGAGCTGAAAATGCAATTTTTGGCAGGGAAAATACCCTTTGCGAACATGCTTGTTGGGTATTTTTATTGATGACGACCGCTTACTGCTTAAACTTACTCCGAGGGTAATTTGAGCGTTATCAATTACTTGAGATTTTTGTAAAAAGTTCTAGACATGTGTCTATATTACTTCCTAGTGATGCAAATCTCCAGCTGTTGTGGTGAATGCATGATCTGAAACAGTTCGATCAAATTGCATTGTTGCTCTTGGAGATTTGGCAGTTCATTTTCTTAATCTTCTTAATCTGTTAGAGCCATATGGACAGAGCATATGTATGCATGATTAAGAGATCCATCTGTTTCTGTGTGGAAGAATGGTGTATTTGGCTGGATTATCAAACATTTATACATATCAAATATAGCATTCTAAAACAGAGTTTGTTTTCTCTCTCTCTCTCTCTCTCTCTCTCTTATTCTATTGGTTGAGTCTAGGCGAAACTTCTAAGCTTAATGGTTTGTCGCCTTTTCTTTTCTTGGATTAATTTTCATTTTGTGTTTTAAATTTGTGTAGAGTCTCCTGCTGAGTTCTTTGCAGATAACAAAAACATTGTTGGTTTTGACAATGTGAGTTTCTTATGTGTTTAGGATGTCTTATAATTTTAACTTTTTTCTACTGTTATAATCACACATTAGTTTGAAGATTAAGGATGTCAATGAAGTAATATTTCCCTGTTGGCATTCAAGTGAAATAGAGAAGTAGAATCCAAAAATGCAGAAATACCAAAGGATTGATTAGTGGAAAAGAAAAATGAATGCAATCAAAGGGTAATTGCAAAAAAAGAGAAACAAAGTTGCATAGTCTCCATAGAACTATAAATGGAAGTTTTAGTTTTAAGAAAATATTGCTTTGTTAATTTATTTTGATAAAGTATAGTGAAGTTAATATTCCTCTTGGTTAATAGCCGTTATGTTGGAGAGCAGCAGCTAGTACCTTAAAATTAATTAAAATTTAGGTACCTTTACAAAAAAAAAGGTTGAAAAATTAACCTCCATATGCCACCCCCCCGTGGTTAGCATATAATCAGACTGTTGATAACTCATCAATGAATCCTTATACCCCATGTTGAGTAGGTGGAGTTTTTTTTTGGAACTGGTTTCTTGTAGAGTAGGTGGATGTTTTTAAGGTCACACATTGTTACCATAGCCAACAAAAGAGAATCGACCAAATTGAAGGGCATGTTGAAGTCATTAAATGAAATAGGCTCTTCCTTTTTAATAGCTCAAGATTTTCATGAGGTGCAACATACTTCAACAATGATACACTAAATGCGTTGTTAATCAAGTTAGTCTTTCCAAATTTTCAGCCTGGGAAATGTCTTTACACTACTATGAGAGAACTTGTTGAGAATGCACTTGATTCTGCTGAATCCATCTCCGATCTTCTAGTTGTAGAGATAACCATGTAAGTGATTATTTTGTCTATTTTAGATAACTACTTCAATGAGCTAGCAGAGATCCATTAATGGGAACCTCTCTTCAAAGCTTAGTGTTGTTTTTTGTTTTGCTTCCTTAATGAAGAGATTGGTAGTAGTAAATTCAATTCCATGATTGGTCTGGCTGACCATGAACATAGATATGAAGCCCGATATGATGATTTTGAGAAAGCAAAGGCTCGTAAGGTGTGTAAGCAGTGATTTACTCTCACTTAGATTGCATTGTGATTTATAGTTTATGCTCACTGTTTGACATTTTAGCAAATTTCAGTAGTAAAATAATTTTCTAGCGAATTTCATTAGATGGCATTGTGATTTTTCTAACTACCGTGTCTAGAAAAGACTTGCCAAGGAAGCTCGGGTTCTAGAGATTCAAGCAAGGAATGTTGCTCTTGGGAAGAATGTAAAAGACCCTGCAGCTACAAAGGAAGCTAAGGGTAGGGAGGCATCATATCATAGGGTGACATGCAAGGTATGATCTGTTTCTCTTTGTTCTTCTATATGCTGACTCTGCTCTCAGTATGCAAGACAAGAAAAGTACATTGTTGAATTAAATCAATTTGGCAAGTTAGTGGAAGATTATTCTTCCCTAAAAAACTATATTTACTGTACTTTGTTTCTAATATTAAGATAATGGAAGAGGAATGCCACATGGTCATTTGCTGTTTGTGGGCGTTTGTGAGTGTTACTGCTGTGAACAAAGTATGCATTGAAACAGACATGTGGGAAATTTGATCTTTGTGCAAAGATGGTACGTTGAACAATTGGTCTTGACCTGATCATCTGACGTTCTTTTGATTCTACTTTTTTTGTGTCTTAGTTATTTGTGTTATATTCCCCTTCTTGTTTCTGTTCTCTGTTATAGGAGGGGTTGCGAGGGTGGTGAATTATGTCTTTGGAATAAGAGAATATTTTTGTACTGTTAGAATGCTTCGTCCAGTGATTTTTGCCTGTAGTTCTTCTTTCCATTTTACTTGTGCTCATCCAGACCTCAATGGATGTGAAAGCATGTACCATAATTCAAGAATTTATTCTTTTTCTCTCATTTCTACAAACATTGATTTGGTCCAAGATGAAATCCAGATTGTCATTGATCTATCAAATAAACTCGATTGAACACATCAGTAAAGCTCCAAGGAAAGGAGTACAAGTTCACAAAGTTAATAAGTAACCCAAATCATGCTGATGATCAAAATATTGATTACTTAAGCTACTGCTTCCAAACAAATTCAACAGAAAGATAGAAGATCATTGAAAGATAAAAATGGAAGTTTAATGTGCCCTTCCCCCGGGCTTTGGACTAGTGGTGAGAGAGTAGCTCGTAATGTAATAATAGAAGAAAAAGAGCAACATGTGATGTGTGGGTTAGGCGCATGTAATGGATCTGAACCTTGCTGCAGACACGAGCCTGGTATTTAAGCTGACAAGTGTAGAGAGGCGGTTCGTTATCCACTAAGTTTTAATTTGTGAGTCATTGATTATTTCTTATGAGTGATCATATTTCAATGAAAACCTTTTGCCAGTACGTTCAGTTGTAGAGGCTTCTTTCATTTTTCATCTCATGACATCGAGTTCCCTGAGGCATGGTTATTTATTCAACTTCGATGAAATTTTTATGTTGCATAAGAAACATTGAGTGATGCTTATATCCTGACCACTGCTATTATCACTTAGCTAGGCTGAAATCTGAAAGGCTTCTGTTTGTTCAACTTTGATGAAATTAATCCTCTGTGTGCCTGGGACCTGGTGCTTCTTACTGTCTGATCACTCCTCGTAGTATCACTTAACTAAGGTTTACACACTTCAAATTATGCCTTCCTTAATCCACATGAACAATAAATGTGACAATTAGGCATGCGCCAATGCCATATTGGTTAGGTAAATAAGAAAATTAGATTGTTTGACCCCACGTCTGGACAGGGGACCTAGTGCGTAAGATAGCATTATATAACTTTGACACTTTCCAACTCTCTTTAACTGTAAATTATTTGCTAGTCTGCAATTTTATATCTGACCAATTCTGTTTTTACTTGAACACCAAAAGGTTAATGCTAAGAAGGTTGTTGTATCTGGGAAGAAGAGGAGCCAAAAACTTTATAGGAGGCACTCCGACAGTGGAGACTTTTGATCAACTGCAACAGAGAATTCCTGAAAGAATCATTGAGCATGCTGTCCGTGGCATGCTTCCCAAAGGGAGGGTCAGTATGCTTTACTATTTGTGTTGTTTCATTCCATGCTAGACCTATATGAGTTTTCTTGATTATGTTGATTAACCTAAAGAAGATGTTTGGCAATTTACATATAATGTTGGGGACAAAGTATCACTTATCAGTTATTAGGGACTCCATTAATAACTCGCATCTCCCATAGCGGTAGCATCCATGGAACTTACAATATACTTGTGTGTGTGTGTGTGTAATATTTATTTCTGCACACACATATAAACCAACCCCACTTGGAACTAATGATTTTAAATCCTAGATATGCCTGTGCATAAAAGAGTATTACTTCTTCGAATGGAGGGTTGTATGGCTATTGTTTACACTTCTAAATCAAGGCAGATGTGAATTATGCAACGGTGTCTTCTCATGCTTTTGGTTTTCTTTATCGTGTGCTCACTTAAATGAAATTGACAAGGTCATTTATTGGATCTCGGAATTGGTGGTGATTGCACTTGCTTTGCCTTGAATCACTGGTTACAATCAATAGAAAAAAGATTTTCTGCATTTTTTACATTTTATATACTCCACATTCTAAAATGATTCAATTTTCTATTTATGCAGCTTGGTAGACAACTATTTACACATCTTAAGGTGTATAAAGGTCCTGAACATCCTCATGAGGCACAGAAACCTGCTGAATTGCCCATTAGAGACGAGGATACAGAAGCAGCGGTGAACTCCAAGTGATACCACCGAGGAGCAGCTCTCATTTTTGGCTGTTGATACTCCTTTAAGTTTTCTGTTCAACTTCATATTTGAACGGCAATATTGTACCTAGGCTCCTGCTTTTCTTCTGTATGTCTTTTGTAGAGGTTTTCCAGTACAAATTTATTTGCCTACATGTTGCTTCCAATTGCACACGCAAGTGTATGCGGTCGCACAAGTAATATAGTGGCTCTTAAAAGAATTGGATTATCGAACCCAAAGGACTTGTCAATTAATTATTCTTACTAAATTATACTAATTCTAATTATTTATTTAAGGGGAGGATTTCAAAAATGAATATATTAACTAAACTAAAAATAAAGATAAAATAACTAAAAAGCAATTAACTAAGAAAAGATAGATAAACACACAATCAATGAATGAATCGATCTAGGATTATAATTTAACTAACAATCATGTTTAGCATCAATTTCATCAACTTATTTGATTATCTAGTTATTGATTCACAAGGTTAAATGTATGATCAAGGTCTCCCGACCTCTAATCGTCTACGATAAATAACACCCTAACTACATCGTTGAGCGGGAATAGAATGGATTAACTACTGAGCATTAAGATTTTTTCTTGTATAGTGATCAAGCATGGTTTCTAGGTATATCTCTATCCTAGATACAAATCAACCCAAATTATTAAAATCATGCTCCTTATATTCCACGTTCTATCCTCTTATTCTTCTCCCGAGTTCAATTCGAACAATATGTTTATTTCAATGGTGATCAAGCATCAAAATAGTAATCACAAGAATATAAGAACAACTAATATGATAAACAAATCATGTCGAATCAAAATCACTAAACAATCATATTGTAAGTAAATATAATCCAAGAACGAGAAGTTTAACTCCACATAGACATAGAGCAATTACAACGAATCATTCAAATAAAAGATATAAAATAAATAAAAGAGAAGAAAACAAGAAATCCTAAATCAAAAGTTAATTTCTACATTGTATCCTTCTCTTAATAATTATTCTTATGGACTATTTATAGATATAAAAATCCTGAATAAAATAATTGAGTCCAAAATAAATTAGGAACTCAAAACCTAAAAGGAGTTAAATTCCACGTGAACAGTTCTTCGTCCGCCGCCTCACATAATTGGATCCTTCATATTGTTGTCACGTGGCAGCTTGTATGCTTTCTTTCTCTTTTGCAGCGTTTGATTCACATATATATAAATATAATATAATATTCAATTTAATCTATTAAGCTGTATGCTTAATTTCTTACTTGAACCTTCCATCTTTAATTCGTGTTAGCTCCAAATTTCTTCATCTTCAAACCAATTTAATCTTACAAATAAAATATACTATTAAGCACAATTTATAAAATCCATGCTCAAAAAGGACAAATATAAATAATAAATGTGAGGCAAATAATGATTAAAAATATGTATTTTGGCCTCACATCAACACCCCACATTTTAACTTTTGTTCGTCCTCGAGCAAACATTAAAGCTCATCTCAAAAAATCATTGCTACAAACACTTAGGCCATATACAAATTTCAAAACATCAAGTATACTTCTCAATCATTATGCAAGATATACAAATAAACCGCAAACCTCTAACAACCTCCTAACCTCAAGGAAGGACTCTGAACTCATCAAATTAAAGCTTGCTCACCTACTCTCATTAAAGAAAGCTAATAAAATCACCTATCTATCATGAAACAAGTGCCCTCACAAGAAAAAATAGTTCACACACTCAAATCAAAAGATTGAATATAAATTTAGGACTTAGCATCAAAGATCACTCTCACACTCACAAAGAAAATTCACATTTATGCACAAAGAATCATAGGCTTGCCCATTATGTACATCTCCACTAATTAAGCATATGCTTGAATAGAATCAAATTGGACTTTAACGGGTTGTAATGTAGGCTAGGGAATGGGTAGGAAAACTATATAATAGTGACTTACATTTCCTTAAACACTTTGCAATTTTAGACTTCATCACCCATTATTTTCTTCTCTTTATTTTCAGCTCTCTCTTCAACAATTATTTCACAAGTAATTCTCATCATCTCAAGAATGTTTCAATATTTTTTTTTAAGTTTTCCTTCATAATATCCACCTTCAACTTACGTATTTTACATGCGTTAAAGTGCACGATGTCCTTGGAAGGACCAGGGTCATCATCAAGGTAACTTCTTTTGTTCATCTTTTTTTTTTCACATCACATACTTTCAAAGAGGGATTTTTAAGCACTTTGTATCTATCATTGATTACCTTTTTCACTCAACCATCCATTTTTCTTCAGAATTAGCAATTAGAATAAGTCTATACTATAATGCTCAAGGAAGCAAGGTGCAAAAACTAGGGATTCAACAAAATAGTTTAGGGAAAAATATGGCTACCAACAAAAGGCTACAGGCTCAAAAAGGCTAACTAGTGATATAATATCTGAAAAGCCTAAAATTTACCAAACAAATCAAAGAAAGCCTGTTATCATCTCCTAAACAAAGCAACACTTTTTATTTCGCTTCAATAACATGCATGGCAAGTTCTAGACTAAGATGCAAAATATGGAATAAACAAAATCTCACCACAAATGGCACAAGTATCAATCAAGATGGATCAATTCCACTTCTAAGAGAGACATGATCATAACAAACTACAAAATAAAATAAGCTAATATACAAAGCCACAACCATGAGCCTAGATGTCAAAGAGTTTGCAATTTCAATAGCAACCAAGCATTCACAAGAAAGTACTATTCAAAATTAGGCCCAAATAGCAAGTATCACAAAACTCAAAAGGGTCTTTTCTTTTCTCTCCAAAAAATAATAAAAATAAAATTTACTTCCTAAAAAAATAAAAGACACTCGATTCAAAGGGACTATCCTCAGGAAAAGAACCAAAAACAAAACTCAAGGAACCCATCCTAAAAAAAGAAAAGACTCAATAAAACAATAAAACTAGGAATCATTCATCCACCCCACACTTAAAAAGATGTTATGTCCCCAAAGCATCAAATAAAATTTAAAACAAGGGTTAGGAAAACTCCCTGAGGCCTCTAGGCCTAACTAGTAGCATGTTCTCTTAATTTTCAACAAGGGTCGTCACCCCACACTTAAACTCAAACATGCTCCTTTGCTTCAAATTTTTGGGTACTCAGACTTCCCCCTAATCTGCAAAAAAAGAGAAAGATTTAAAGAAAAAAAGTGACGCTAATAAATAAAATAACATAGGAAACTATTGTTTTATCTTTTCATTTTTTTTAAAAAAAAAACTTAAATAATTAAAAAGAAAAACTTAAATAATTAAAAAGAAAAAGTTTAAACTAGAAAAATAATTAATTTCAAAGTCCCCGGCAGCGGCGCAAAAAACTTGTTGCTTTCAATTGCACACGCAAGTGTACGCCGTCGCAAAAGTAATATAGTGGCTCTTAAAAGAACCAAATTATCGAACGCAAAGGACTTGTCAATTAATTATTCTTACTAAATTATATTAATTCTAATTATTTATTTAAGGGGAGGATTTCAAAAGATGAATATATTAACTAAACTAAAAATAAAGATAAAATAACTAAAAAGCAATTAACTAAGAAAAGATAGATGTTTACACAATCAATGAATGAATCGATCTAGGATTATAATTTAACTAACAATCATGTTTAACATCAATTTCATCAACTTATTTTATTATCTAGTTATTGATTCACAAGGTTAAATGTATGAACGTGGTCTCCCGACCTCTAATCGACTACGATAAATAACACCCTAACTACATCGTTGAGCGGGAATAGGATGGATTAAGTACCGAGCAATAAGATTTCTTCATGTATAGTGACCAAGCATGGTTTTTAGGTATATCCCTATCCTAGATACAAATCAACCCAAATTATTAAAATCATGCTCCTTATCTTCCACGTTCTATCCTCTTATTCCTCTCCCGAGTTCAATTCGGACAATATATTTATTTCAATGGTGATCAAGCATCAAAATAGTAATCACAAGAATATAAGAACAACTAATATGATAAACAAATCACGCCGAATCAAAATCACTAAACAATCATATTGTAAGTAAATATAATCCAAGAACGAGAAGTTTAACTCCACATAGACATAGAGAAATTACAACGAATCATTCAAATAAAAGATATAAAATAAATAAAAGAGAAAAAAACAAGAAACCCTAAATCAAAAGTTAATTTCTACCTTGTATCCTCCTCTTAATAATTATTTTTATGGATTATTTATAGATATAAAAACCCTGAATAAAATAATTGAATAAAAAAATAATTAGGAACTCAAAACCCAATAGGAGTTGAATTCCACGTGAACAGTACTTCGTCCGCCGCCTCACATAATTGGATCCTTCATATTGTTGCCACATGGCAGCTTGTATGTTTTCTTTCTCTTTTGCAGCGTTTGATTCACATATATATAAATATAATATAATATTCAATTTAATCTATTAAGCTGTATGCTTAATTTCTTACTTGAACCTTTCATCTTTAATTCGTTTTAGTTCCAAATTTCTTCATCTTCAAACCAATTTAATCCTACAAATAAAATATACTATCAAGCACAATTCATAAAATCCATGCTCAAAAAGAACAAATATAAATAATAAATGTGAGGCAAATAATGATTAAAAATATGTATTTTGGCCTCACATCACTACACCTTTTCTAAGCCATTGATGTTCTTTAGGTTTCAGTTCTAATGAATATTTCTTCGATGGTTTTTTCTCGTCCTTGTGTTTGAGGTTTTATAAGTTATTCAATTTGGCATTCTAAGTTCCATGCTGACATGGTGTGAGCAAGAATTTGAATTGTGTTTTTTTGGAAAAGAAGTAAAAGTTCAACATTTTTTGATGGAAAGTTGAAGATTCAAAAAATGACTTGAAATTCACTTTCGCACATGTTTTCAATAGATTTTTTTTCACAATCAGGTTAATACTTTGTTCACTTTCACAAACTGACACCGACTTGCAAGTTAAAAGACCATTATTTTTACAGATGAAACCAGAAAAATAAATGCTTTGAATTTTATTGATACAACTACAGCGATATGTTTGCCAAGATGAGTGACCATACAACACCAAAACTTTTACGTAACTTCAAAACTAATTGATTAAAATTTGTTCATTTTTCTTGGTAGTGAAGTTGAGGCCTCCGTTAAACCGTGGACATAAAACCTGATTCTTAACATTCCTCATATATTTGGTTAGAAGAGTTGAAGGATTAAAAGGAATATCCGCACTTGCCTGCCAACAAAAAAAGAACTCCAGTGAACCTCCAATGAATATAGTCTCCAAGTGTTAAGGACTCAATAGCACATCAAAATTGTGAAATAAACTACTTATCATAAAAAAGCAATGAACCCACTAGTGGGTTGTCTTGCTTAGGAACTAATGGGTCTTTGGTCCTAGTCCTAATATAAAATTTAGAATTACATCTATCGCGTGTTTGTACAGTGTTCTTGGCTGATACAATATAAATCTATCCCATATGCATTGTGGCACTATAATTCCAGGGACATCCTTGGTCCATACCAAGCGGCCCCTAAGAATAGCGGACTTCTTGCTGTGAACCACTATCCAATATGTTGTATCACCATATTGTTGCCAAATTACATGGAACTCTTACAGTTGCCCCATGGCACCAGAAGCCAAGGAAAATAGAGAGAGTTATGTCTGAATGTTGCCTGTTTTACTTCAAAAATAAAAAAAATCAATTTTTCTTTTCTTTTCCTTTCCAGATAAGCTTGGAAAATGTCAATCTCATTTTCTAAAGTAGCATTTCCAAAAGTGAAAGAAGAACTTTCATGCAACAATCTGGGTAATTTGCTGGGAAACCACAGGTAAACCCAGGATTTGAGAACTCAAGTTTTTCCACTTTAGGTCTAACGAAATCATATCATACCTCGAGATATCTTGTTATTAACGTTTTGGTGCTGAAATTGAAGCCTTCAACGGATTCTCCTTTCTTATGAGATGCATGAAGTTGCTTTCTAACTTGACTCGCTAGAGACTGCAGAGGACATTAATAAACAAGGTAAATCAGTATTATATTAGTATCATAGATGTTGAATTACTCAATTTTAAGGCATTCTCTTAGAAGTACCTTTCCTAGCTCCACACCCCACTGATCAAAAGAATTGATACACCATACAAAGTCTTGGACTGCAACTCTGTGCTCGTAGATGGCTAGTAACTGAAAGAAAGGGAAGATGATACCGTTAAGATGAGATTAGAGATACAAGAAGAGGCATGTGTCTTTACACGAGTATAATTGTCTTATAAACCAAAGGAATCAAAACAACTTCAACCCTTTGGGGTGGCCCAGTGGTTTGGGCTTGGGACTTCCATGTTGGAAGTTTCAAGTTCGAAACCCCTTGCCAGCGAAAGCAAGGGGTTTGCCTTCTGGGTCGAGCTCGTCGCACCGGGCTTGCCTAGTGCTGATTACCTCTCCTATGTGGTTTGCGAGTTATTGCATAGGAGCAGGAGTTTTACCCTGTGTGCACCCAAAGGGTAGAGGCTTCGCGTTTCCGTTGTCATAAAAAAAAACAACTTCCATGTTCTAAGCGGCAAAAAAAATAGTGAAATGAATAGAACACAAAAGAAGTTGAGGCATGTTGTGAATGAATTGATTTAACATTGAATTATCACAAACTTACCAACCTGTTATTACTTTTACACCACTTCGACAAAAGAGAGAATGAACAACGAAGAAATCAAACGACATCACAGATATACTCACAAGGAAACAAATGAGGGTTAAAACATTTGAAACAAAGTAGATTAATTCACTTTGTAGGTATGCATTGAATCAATCAATCTCCCAAACTATCATCAAAATTCTGAAAGAACTCCAATTACAGTTCAACTAACTAGTAACAACTCATTTACTAGTTATACAAGTTGTCGAGGCGAAGGAGGAATACGATGTACGGTTGTGTGATTAATGAACATTTGTGAGTGTTGATGTTGTGAAGACGTCGTGTCCTCTGTGATAGTTGGAAGTGTTGGAATTAAAGATTTGTAGTAGACGTCGTGTGCATAGACGTTGTTTTTGCCGCTTCGAATTGTGTATTGTCGCTGCTTGTTGTACGTATTGTAAATGTTGGAGTTGAATGTAGGCTGGGTGTTACAGGAATTGGGTCGGTGGGGCTGGCCGAATTTTGGTCTTTTGATGGGTTGGAGGTGAGGCAAGAGGGGTTAGATTTGTAATTAAGGAATAGCCAAATAAATTAATAATTTATCCAAATGAAGCTAAGATTGTAGCCAAATTGAGTTGGTTTGGTGAATACGACTATAATTTTAATAGGACAAATTAATATTATAACCATAATTTAAACTAAACTAATTTAATGAAATATTTAACTAAAAATATAAAATCTTTCGAGCTTCTTTAAATTTTCAAACGATTTAAAATAATTAATTTTATGAAATTCAAGTTATTTTTATAGAATTTTGTCACTTTTGGAATTTTGAAAATCTTTATCTTTGATATTTTAAAGTCATTGGTGCAAGTCAAAAAAATATTGAGGTGTTTTCATATTTTTTATAATTTTTTCTTGATTTTCATATTTTATCGGATATTTTAGGTAGAATAAATTTTTGACATTTTTTTAATTGAAAACCATTATTTTCGATATTTTAAAGTCATTGGTGCAAGTGAAAATAAAATTTGATGTGTTTTTATATTTTTCAGGTATTTACGAAAAAAAATTAACTTTTTTTGAAAACCATTATATTTGATATTTTAGAGTCAGTGGTGCAAGCCGAATATTTTTTTGAGGTGTGTTTTATATTTTTCTTGATTTTTTTATTTTCTGGACATTTACGGAAATGGCCTCCAGACTCCAGTGCGCCCTGAGCGCGCATCTGGCCTAGATGTGAGTATACGTCGACAAACGTCACATCAAGTGGTGGTTGAAAGTCAACTCTCTTCGTTGTCGCGGCTAAAGCCCATTATGAGTCCATTTTTCCGGACATTTATGAAAAAATAAATTTTGATTTTTTTAAACCCATTATTTTTGATATTTTAAAGTCATTGAAACAAGCCAAAATTTTGTTTTCGATTTTTTTGGTGTTTTTGATATTTCAAAATATTTTTCTTGATTTTCATATTTTTCGGACATTTATGAAAAATATTTTTTCGGACATTTACGAATAAAAATAAAATTTTGATTTTTTTTTGAAAACATACATTTTAAATTTTTTAAAGTTATTGGTGCGAGCCAAAAAAAACTTTAAGTTGTTTTTCTATTTTTTCCATATTTTATAGATTTTTATATATTTCGTTCATATACGGAAAAATTCATTTTTTTTAAATCATTATTTTTGATATTTTATAGTCATTGGTGCAAGTAAAATTTTTTTTAGGTGTTTTTGTATTTTTTTAATATATTTTTTTTTATTTTAATAATTTTTCAGATATTTACAAAAAAATAATTTTTTTTTAAAACAATTATTTTCGATAATTTCAGTCATTAACGCAAGCCAAACTGTTTTTTAGGTATTTTTTATATTTTACTTGATTTTTATATATTTCGGCCATTTACAAAAATAATACAATTTTTATTATTTTTCGGACATTTACAAAAAAATAAAATTTTGATTTTTTATTCGAAAAGCTATATTTTCGATATTTTAAAATCATTGGTGCGAGGTGAAAAAAATTTAAAGTTGTTTTTTATATTTTTTAAAATATTTTTGTTGATTTTTCTATATTTCATTCATTTACGAAAAAATTAAAATTTTGATTTTTTGTTTTTGAAAATCATTATTGTTGATATTTTAAAGTGAATGGTGTAATTCAAAAAAAAATTGAGGTGTTTTCATATATATGTTTTTATATATTTTCATGATTTAATATTGTTTCAAATAGAATAATGATTTTCTTGAAAACCATTATTTTCGATATTTTAAAGTCATTGGTGCAAGTCAAAAAAAAATTGAAGTATTTTTATATTTTATTTGTATTTTTCTTGATTTTTATATTTTTAGAGCATATGTAATCCATTATTTTGATATTTTAAAGTCAATGGTGCAAACCAAATTTTTTTTACTTTACGGATTTTTTTTTTTGCCTTTTTGTTAAAACCATTATTTTTGACATTTTTGAGCGTCGCGCATCGCGTCGCCCCTCGCAAGGTGTCACTCGGGGTGGAAGTTGGCCTCCTGTGAGCCATGAGCGTGCGACTGGCCTAAATGTGAGTCTACGTTGACAAACATCGCGGGAAGTGGTAGTTGAAACTCATCTCTCTTTGTTGTAGCGGCTAGAGCCCTCTGTGAGTCCATTTTTTCGTACATTTATGAAAAAATAAATTTTTGACTTTTTTTTAAAATCATTATTTTCAAATTTTTAAAGTCATTGGTGCAAGTCAAATTTTTTTTGAGGTGTTTCCTTTATTTTTATATGTTTTTCTTGATTTTTATATTTTTCAGATATCTACGGGAAAAAAAAAATTTGACTATTTTTTATGAAAACCATTACTTTCGATATTTTAAATTCATTGGTACAAGTCAAAATAATTTTGAAGTGTTCTTATATTTTTCATGATTTTTATATTTTTCGGTCATTGATGAAAAAAATAAATTTTTATATTTTTTTGAAAACCATTATTTTTGATAATTTAAAATTAGCAGTGCAAGCCGAATATTTTTTTGAGGTGTGTTTTATAGTTTCTTGATTTTTTTATTTTTTGGACATTTACGGAAAAAATAAAATTTTGCATTTTGTTGAAACCATTATTTTCGACATTTTTTAGCGTCACGCAACACATCGCCTCTCGCAAGGTGTCACGCGGGGTGGAAATTGGCCTCCTGTGCGCCTGACTAGCCTAAATGTGAGTTTACGTTGATAAACGTCGCGACAGGGTGGTGGTTGAATCTCAACTCTCTTTGTTGTTGCGGCTACAACTCGTTGTGAGTCCATTATTTCAGACATTTACGAAAAAATATTTTTTTAAAAAAACATTATTTTCGGTCTTTTTAAGTCATTGATGCAAGCCAAACTTTTTTTTTTGGTGTTTTTGATTTTTTTTAAATTTTTTTTCTTGATTTTACTATTTTTCGGACATTTACAAAAAAAATATTTTTTTTTTCCGAACAGTTACGAAAAGAATAATTTTTGATTTTTTTTGATATATATTTCTTTTTTAATAAGTACTTTTTATATTTTTTTTCTATATTTTTGTTGATTTTTATTTTTTCGGTCATTTACGAAATTTTTTTTTTTTTTTTTTTGTTGAAAACCATTATTTTTGATTTTTTAAAGTTAGTGGCGCAAGCCGAATATATTTTTTGAGGTGTGTTTTATATTTTTTTTTGATTTTTTTATTTGCAGGACATTTTCGGAAATAAATAAAATTTTGCATTTTGTTAAAACTATTATTTTTGACATTTTTAAGCGTCACACATCGCAAGGTGTCGCGCGGGGTGGAAAATGGCCTCCCGTGCGGCCTGAGCGTGCGACTGGCCAAAATGTGAGTCTATGTCGACAAACTTTGCGGCAAGTGTTAGTTGAAACTTAACTCTCTTTGTTGTCACGGCTACAACCTGTTGTGAGTCTATTTTTTTGAACATTTACGGACAAAATTATATTTTGATTTATTTTAGGAAACCTACATTTTAAATTTTTTAAAGTTACTGGTGCGCGTCGAAACAAAATTTAAGTTGTTTTTATATTTTTTTTTATATTTTTGTTGATTTTTATAGTTTTCAATCATTTGCGGAAAATAAATATTGATTTTGTTTGAAAATCATTATTTCGGGTATTTTAATGTAATAGGTGCAAGTAAATTTTTTTTAAGGTGTTTTTGTATCTTTATATATATTTTTGTTGATTTTAATTATTTTTCGATATTTACGGAAAATACAAAATTTTGATTTTTTTGCAAACCATTATTTTCGATCATTTAAGTCATTAACGCAAGCAAAAAAGAACTTTTAGGTGTTTCTAATTTTTCTTATATATATTTTTCTTGATATCTATATTTTCTGGACATTTACGAGAAAAGAAATTTGCGATTATTTTCGAAAATCTATATTTTTGATATTTAAAAGTCATTAGTGCGAGTCAAAATTTTTTTAAAATTGTTTTTATATTTTTTGATATTTTTGTTATTTTTCAGTCATTTATGAAAAAAATAAAATATTTTGATTTTTTTTCTTTGAAAATCATTATTTTCTATCTTTTAAAGTCATTGGTAAAAGTCATTTTTTTTTTGAGGTTTCCATATTTTAATTTGTTTTCTTGATTTTTATATTTTTTGGATTTTTTACGAAAAAATAAATATTCATTTTTTTTTCTTGAAAACTATTATTTTTTATATTTTAAAGTCATTGGTGCAAGTCAAAAAACTTTTTGAAGTGTTACTATATTTTTCTTGATTTTTATATTTTTCGGCCATTTATGAATAAAATAATTTTTTTTTGTTTTAGAAAACCATTATTTTCTATATTTTAAAGTCAATGGTGCAAGCCGAATATTTTTTTGAAGTATGTTATATACTTTTCTTGATTTTTTTATATTCCGAGCATTTACGAAAAAAATAAAATTTTGCATTTTTGTTAAAATCATTATTTTCGACAATTTTTAGCGTCAGTCATCGCGTCTCCCCTTGCAAGGTGTCGCGCGGAGTGGAATCTAGCCTCCCATGCGCCCAGAGCACGCGACTTGCTTAACTGTGAGTCTATGTCAACAATTGTCGGGGAAAGTGGTGGTTGAAACTCAACTATCTTTGTTGTCGCGGCTACAACCCGTCATTAGTGTTTTTTTTCGAACATTTACGAAAAAAATAAAATTTTAATTTTTTTTAATATTATAATTTTCAATATTGTAAATTCATTGACGCAAACCAAAGATGTTTTTGTGTGTTTTTGATATTTTAAATATTTTTATTGATTTCAATATTTTTTGGACGTTTACGAAAAAAGTAAATATTTTAATTTTTTGTTCATTTAAACAAAAAATAAAATTTTGATTTTTTTCGAAAACATACATTTGAATATTTTTAAAGTGATTGGTGCGAGATGAAATTTTTTTAAGTTGTTTTTATATTTTTGTTGATTTTGATATTTTTAGGAAATTTACGATTTTTTTTTTTTTTAAATAATGTTTTTCTATATTTTAAAGTCATTGGTGCAAGTATAAATTTTTTTTAAGGTGTTTTTGTATTTTTTTAATATATTTTTATTGATTTTAATATTTTTTTTGGATATTTACTACAAAAAACTTTATATTTTTTTCTTGAAAACCACTATTTTCGATATTTTAAAGTCATTGGTGGAAGTTAATTTTTTTTTGAAGTGTTTTTATATTTTATTTATATTTTTCTTGATTTTTAAAATTTTCGGGCATGCATGAAATTTACTTTTTTTTTTTTTTTAAACAATTTTTTTTTTTAATGTTAGTGATGCAGGCCGAATATTTTTTTTGAGGTGTGTTTGATATTTTTCTTGATTTTTTCATTTTACAGACATTTACAGAAAAATAAATTTTGCATTTTTTTAAAACCATTATTTTTGACATTTTTGAGTGTCACGCATCGCGTCGCTCATCACAAAGTGTCGCGCGGAGTGGAAGGCTAGCCTCCGGTGAGCCCTGAGCGTGCATTTGGCCTAAATGTGAGTCTACGTCAACAAACGTCGCGGGAATTAGTGGTTGAAACTCAACTCTCTTTGTTGTCGCGGCTACGGCCCGTTGTATGTTCATTTTTTCGAACATTTATGAAAAAAGTAAAATTTTGATTTTTTTTAAACCCATTATTTTTGATATTTTAGAGTCATTCACGGAAGCCAATTTTTGTTTTGCTGTTTTTGATATTTTTAATTTTTTTATTTTATTTTAATATTTTTCGGACATTTACGAAAATTCGAACATTTAGAAAAAAATAATATTTTAGTTTTTCTGACATTTATGAATTTGTTTTTGATCTTTTCGAAAACATACATTTTTAAAATTTTAAAGTTATTGGTATGAGTCGAAAAAAATTTAAACTTGCTTTTATATTTTTCTAATATTTTGTTGATTTTATATTTTTCGGTAATTGAAGAAAAATAATAAAATTTTGATTTTTTTTAAAACAATTTTTTTTGATAATTTAAGTCATTGACACAAGCCAAATTTTATTTTAGGTGTTTTTGATACTTCTACATATTTTTCTTGATTTTATATTTTCGGCCATTTAAGAAATAAATTAAATTTTTTATTATTGTTCGGAAATTTACAAAAATAAATAAATTTTTGATTTTTTTTGAAAAGCTATATTTTTGATATATTAAAATCATTGGTGCGAGTTGAAAAAAAATTAAACTTGTTTTTAATATATTTTTAAATATATTTGTTGATTTTTATATTTTTCAGGCATTAACAAAAAAAAAAATTGATTTTTTTTTTGAAAATCATTATTGTCGATATATTAAAGTCATTGGTGCAAGTCAAAATTTTTTTTGAGGTGTTTTCATATATTTTTTTATATATTTTTATTTTTTTTCTATTTTTTCAAATATTTAGGAAATAAATGTGTTTTTATTTTTTTTCTTTAAAACCATTATTTTCGTTATTTTAAAGTCATTAGTGCAAGTCAAAAAAAATTTGAAGTGAAATACATCATTTTTGATATTTTAAAGTCAGTGGTGCAAACCAAATATTTTTGAGTGTCACGCATCGCGTATTTCCTCGCAAGGTGTCACTCGGGGTGGAAGTTGGCCTCCCGTGCACCTTGAGCACGCAACTGGCCTAATGTGAGTCTACGTCGAAAAACGTTGCGACAATTTGTGGTTGAAACTCAACTCCCTTTATTGTCATGGCTAGAGCTTTTCGTGAGTCCATTTTTTCATACATTTATGAAAAAAATAAAATTTTACTTTTTTTTTAAAATCATTATTTTCGATATTTTAAAGTCATTGGTGCAAGTCAAATTTTTTTGAGGTGTTTTCTTATTTTAATATATTTTTATTTATTTTTATATTTTTTCAGACATTTACGAAAAAAAAAAATTTGATTTTTTTTGTAAAACCACTATTTTCGATATTTGAATGTCATTGCCGCAAGCCAATTTTTTTTTTGGTGTTTTTGATATTTTTTGGACATTTATGAAAAAAATAAATATCTTGTTTTTTCGGTCATTTACGAAAATAAAATAAAATTTTGATTTTTTTCGAAAGCATACATTTTAAATTTTTTAAAGTCATTGGGGTGAGATGAAAGAATTTTAAGTTGTTTTTATATTTTTTTAATATTTTTGTTGATTTTTTTTTCGGTCATTTACGAAAATTCAAATTTTGATTTTTTTTTTGAAAATCATCATTTTTGATATTTTAAAGTTATTGGTGAAAGCAAAAAAATTTTGAGGTGTTTTTGTATTTTTTATATATTTTTCTTGATATTAATAATTTTTCGGATATTAACGAAAAAAATAATTTTTTTGATTTTTTTTTTGAAAACCACTATTTTCGATAATTTAAGTCATTGACACAAGCCAAATTTTTTTTAGGTGTTTTTGATATATTTGTTTATATTTTTCTTCATTTTTATATTTTTCGGCCATTTACTAAAAAAGTAAAATGTTGATTTTTTCGGACATTTACGGAAAAAAAATAAGATTTTGACTTTTTTTCGAAAACCTATAGTTTTGATATTTTAAAGTAATTGATGCGAATCGGAAAAAAATTTAAGCTATATTCTAAATATGTAAATTTATTTATTATTTTGAATAAATTTTAAACGGAGAAAAATTCTGAAAATGACACATAAAACTATTTGTGGACCATTACCTATTTTCTTTGAGAAATTAATTATTCACAACTTTACAAATATATATAATTATATATTATTGACTTGAAAAATAAGTTGTTAATTGTTTTGCAAAAATCTCGTTCCGACAAGAATGAAATAATTAAGCCCATTAGCCCATATCCCGTATTCAGATCTATTATTTAAGCCCCACCTGGAATTTGGAAAAGAGAACGTTGAAATTGAAATATAAAGTTGTAAAACTGAAGAGTTTTTTTTTTATAATTTAAAGATTGTAAACTGAAGAAAGGAAAGAGGGCAAAGGCGGATTCTTCTTCTTCTTTGCTTGTGTGGGCATCAACTACGTAGCGCTAGAGCCGTTGGAGTTGGAATCGGCTAAGGTATTCATCTCAATCTCATCTTTCTTTTCTTCTTTCAAGATACAAGTTCGATTAACCTTCTTGTTTGTACCATTTTTATCTGTGATTGGAGTATTCAAATATTGTTTCTATGGTTGATTCATGGTGGGAAAAGCCATCTTGTTTGCTATTTTCTTGGTTTTCTTTCTTTAGAATCTTGTAGAAAGAAATTTGTATAAAGACTTGGTCCATATTTGAGGGTTGCTTAGGGTTTTCTTTTATCGTGTTTTAGCTTTCGAAGTTTTAATTGTTCTTGTTTGTACCATTTTATCCCTTTTTTATGTGATTGGAGTATTCCCCATCCCTTATTTGGGATCAGTTCGCATGTTGTTTCTATGGTGGTTTAGAATCTTGTATTTGTATTAAGACTTAGTCCAGTTGAAACAGTAAAAATTTGAACTCCCCAGTTGTACCAGTTTAAGATTGATGTCTACATCTTGTTTTGAGAACATCTCTGTATTTTTATTCTTATTAGGCTGGATGACATGAAGTTAATTTATGATGCTTTGATGTTTGCGTATTCAACGACATAACTTCCGATGCAAGTGTCTACGATCGTGCAATAGTATAATAACCCAACCAAGGATTGGGGTAGAGTCCCAAGGGAGTGATTTTGAGAATTAATAGAAAAATAAAATTAGTTCTAACTAGTCGTAGCTAAAGACATTAACGATTAAAAACATTGTAAATTAAGGGACACAAGAGTGTCAATTAACAATGGGGGTTTTGTCACTAGTAAGTAAAAACAATAAAATTAACAAAGAAATCTAAGTAATGGGAGGGGATTCTTGGGATGTGATAGGAATACGGGATAGACTAAATCATTGGGTACATGCTTTTGATAGTAAATTCATTGAGTATTTGTGACTAGGCTAGACTTTAAAGGGGATAAGCTCTCTCTCGAGCAACTTACCCCGTTTCAAGCGGGTTCCTCTCGGACACCCACTTGCCGCATGAAGAACAACCTCCACCTTAACCCACTCACTCTCTCGAGCTTAGTGTGTGGACATGGGACTAGGGTTCACTCTCTCAAGCTGAACCTCATGTCGACCCACTCGCACTGGCCATCAATTTAGTGGTCTTAGTTTTACGACCTCTCTCTCTCGTAAGCCAAAAACACATATATGAGATTATATTTGCAACTACAACCTCATT
>JAJOOO010000040.1:0-20887 GCA_029582685.1 Solanum piurae | reverse complement strand
TGCTGATCTACGACCACCATCTACGGAGCGTCAATAGACCTACGGTCCGTAGATCACCTCCGTAGATGCCCTTTTCTGCATTTCTTTCAGCTGTCTCTTTAATTCCGCGCCTGAACATCTTTCCTGCAAAATATGATAAAAAACTCATAAAAACCAATACAAAAAGTCCCTATACACACACAACTTGTAAGTGAACTGTATTAGAAATACCGTAAACTCACGGTATATCAGTACTCGTTAAAAAGATTTCTAACCAAAAGAATTATCAATGCATGCAACAACACTATTCAAGAATTACTTAGGTACTATTCATATTTCGTTAATCGCTCATGGTTCCCACAACCCCAGTTGTGGATTTAGTTACCCATAAATGCAAGAACACAATTCATATTCTTAGATGAAAAAATCATGAACTTACGTAATGAGAAGAATAAACTCAGAATCTCAACTTGAATTGCAAAGTCAAAATCGTCAAAACGTGCTTAGGAAATTAAGAAATGCTAAAGTTGCAAGTTAATATCCAAAGACAAAATACTAGAACAAAGTAATAATGTCTAACTCCCAAAAACGAGGTTTACATGCCCTATTTATAGAAAAACAAGTCACGTGGACGTGGTTTCGATCTATGACACTGAACTACAGACCGTGGACTAACCTACGGTCCGTAGGTCCCTTCCATGGCTCGGGACTTAGGCATTTTCCAACTTAAAAAATCTCCACTTCTCATCCACAATCGATGGATCAACAGTACAGACTGTGATTCAATCGACGGTCAATGGATCCTCCTCCGTAGCTCCATACTTAGAATCTTCAAAATCAGGTACTAGAACCCCTTCTCTAAAGCATTTGACGGACCTACAGGATGGCCCGTAGGTCGACCTACGGTCCGCCACTTGATTCCGTGGTTCCATACTTAGTCAAGAATTCCCTGATTTCTTCTTCATGCATTGCCTGCCCATCTATAATCACTACCTACGGAATGTGAATGGACCTACGGTCCGTCAATCACTTTCGTAGATGCTTTTTTCTGCACAATCTTCAGATGTGTCTCTCAACTCCCACGTCTGAACTTATTTCATGCAAACATGATAAAAACTAATTAATACCAATACAAAATGGCCGTAGAAAGACCGAAATCTTAAGTGAAATGTATTAAAAATACCATAAACACATGGTATATCAACAACCCTAGCTAGAATTGGGTTTTTGACTTCTCAATTGGGGGAAAACTAAGAGGGCTCTATGGGGGAAGATTCCATAGAAGAATAAGCTAAACATACCTATTTTCAAAGCCCTAAAGAAAGCTTGAATAAATGGCGAAACATTGCCCTCTTCTCTTCTTCTTCTTCTTCTTCTTCTTCTTCTTCTTCTTCTTGCTCTTCTTCTTTTTCTTTTTCTTCTTCCTCTTCTTCTTCTTCTTCTTCTTCTTCTTCTTCTTCTTCTTCTTCTTCTTCTTCTTCTTCTTCTTCTTCTTCTTCTTCTTCTTCTTCTTCTTCTTCTTCTTTTTCACTTCTAGAGAGAGAATATTTGGAGAGTAATTTGGGGTATTGGATGAATGAGTTAAATGAATTGTGATTTAAATGAATTAGCTTAGGGTCTTATTAGGCTTATATAGGTGGCTAATTAACTAACTAACCGACCTACCTTAACCCCTAATTAATAACTTAATTAATTCCTAAACCCCCTAACTACAACAAAAAGTCCAAAAATTGTTAAGACCTACTGACCGTAGGTGGGGTGACGGCTCATACTGTTCACTTCATAGGTGAGTACTGTGGCTAAGAAGGCAGGTCAACTTCAAGTCTTGACCCACGACCAAGAGCTACAGGGCGTGAGTGGACCTACTCCCCGTAGTCCCCTAACATAGCTCACCAAAATCTACAGATTTAGGGACAATTTTGGGGTCCACCTCAAGGACCCCTTTGGTTGGTCCTTGGGGAGTCGTACCCGGACGTTTAACCCCTAAAACCCCTATTCTAAGTACGGGAATCATTTTTACGAATTTTAATCCTCATACGACACTCCAAACCTCTTACAAAAGGCTCTAGAACTCACTAGTCAACTTGCTAGTTTCCGGGGTGTTACAATATCCCCCCTTGGGATCATTCATCCTCAAATGACGATTCTAAACACTTATTAAAGTCATAACTCTAAACTATCAGCCCATCATGCATGCACTACATCGAAATGCACACAATCAAGCACGAAAACTTCAATTCAAAACCAAACTCATTGAATGTAACACAAGGGAGTAGGAACTACTTCTACCAACCCAAAAATGCATCAAATTCTATATCTACTATTTTTAAAGGAGGAACTATCATCTCCTAATTAAAACATGCTCAATACTCCCTCATGGAGCCTAAATCCAAATTTACTCGCAAAAAGCATTTATTCAAGGAGGCAATCTTTCAACTCCAAAACTAAGGCATGCTCATAATCAACTCATGAAGTCTACATACAAATCTACTCAATGTACTACAACATGCGAAAAACAATGCATATAAGTCATTTCTAACAAGACCTAAGCATTTTCATGAACATACAGATAAGGAAATAATGGCAACACATAAAGCACACAATAACCCTACTAGGTAGGCACACTATCCCTCCCTTGGGAGTAAGCCTACACAAGCTCTTCTAAACAATATGCATACTAAAAACAACTTCAAAGTCCAATATAACAAGTCGCAAAAGACAAGAAATCTGGAATTTTACTAAAGCATGAAACACCTACTGGAAAGGACATGAGTAGATCACTCTTGATCTTCTCTAGATTAGAGAGCATAAAACTTATTCTTCTTTTGAGTACCTCATCTGGATCACTAGAGGCAACTTTCTTATCCTCCCTTCCCTTAGCCTTAAGAACCAGGCAATCTCTCATTTTGTGCCCATCATTTCCACACCCATAGAACCCATCCATGCCGGCTAGGCACTTACCAAAATGATACCTTCCACACTTGGTGCTACTAGGCTTAGGAAATGGAGAGCCTTGACCAGAATACTTTTGTCTAGACTTAGACCTACCTTTCTCATCAGACTTAGCATTGGGTAAGTTCCCATCATTGGTCCTAGCTCTTTTCCCCTCCCTATTTATTTTCTTCAGATTTTTCTCCTCAATTTATTAAGCATGCACCATGAGACGAGAAATATTCATACTAGGGATAAGCATTACAAAACGACATTTATTGACCACTAATTCAGACACTCCAATCACAAACTTATTCATCTTGGCCCTAGAATCCCCCATTATGGTTGGGGCATATTTGTATAGTTGGGTGAATTTAAGGGAATACTCCTTCACACTCATACCCTCTTGCTTAAGATTTATTAACTCTTGCATCTTTAGCCCTCAACTCTAGGGGAAAGAACCTATCAAGGAATTCCTCCTTAAACATCTCCCAATCTATGGAACCTACCTCTACCGGCCTACTATCTTTCCATTGTTCATACCAAATTTATGCTACATCCCTCAATTGATAAGCGGCTAGCTCCACTTTTTCTACCGAATTTAATCCCATGATGGCAAGCACCTTATGCACCTCATCTATAAAACCTTGAGGATCTTCCTCCACTTTGGAGCCATAAAACTCCAGAGGGTTCATCCTTAAAAACTCTCTAACCCTAGAATAAGCCATCCCCTTATTGGGTTTGCCGGAGCCACCACCTCTCTATTCGCTTGAGTCGTCAACGCTTGAGCCAACAATGGCATAGAAGCACTAAACTCCGCAAGAGTGGAATTCCCAATTGGAGGGTCATTTGGAACTTGATGAGGAGCTTGGTTTGGACCTTGAGGAGGAACCTCTTGTTCTCCATTGTCTTCTTCATCCCTCCTAGTATTAGCCATACCCTGAAAAATCATAGGCACAAATTATAAAAAAGGGCCTACTAAAGCCAAACTCTATAGCACGACTAAGAGAATGAAGAAATGAGATTTCCTAAACATCCAATACCCTCATATCCATAAATGTGGCACGCTTCACATTTATGAACAAGACTCTACTAGATATGGTTTGAGACAATCCTACAACCATTCTTAATATTTTGCTCTGATTACCAAGTTTGTCACGACCCAGGGGTACCCCTAGACGTAACATGGTGTACTTGACCCCGAAGGTGCCTCAACAAGCCCTTAGCATCATAACATAGGTAATAGAAATATAACATGGGAAAATTTAAAACTTCTTTAAAACCATACAATCGAAAACATATTCATAAGCAAGCGGAAATCTTTACTAATTTTTTGTCTCAAACCATCTAACATAACTCTTGAATAAAACTCTCGGGACGCAGTCCATACAAAGTCTAAAACATAAAGAAATGACATAAAGGAAATATGGGTTTGTCCTCGAAGCTATGAGGACTCACTAATTCTTCAACTCTTCTTTGCACCTTAGGAACCTAGCCTCCAAAGCAACTCAATCTTCAAAATGCTACATTTGATTAGAATATAGGCAATATGCGTTAGTACAAAATGTACCAAGTATGATAGCTAACACAACACCATAAGAGCATGTCAAAATGGTTAGTCAACATAACACATAAGCATAAGAGATAATAATATAATCAACATGGTCATAGCATAATCTCCAACATAAGTATCATATAATCGTAAGTCTGCATAAGACATAGTTAATGAGCATAAGAGATACATCATAATCATAATAAGCTAAATATTCAACATAAGCATCATATAAGCATAATTGACTCTTAGTCATCTCTACCATAATAGAACCATTCTCATGTAACCTCAAAAGCATACATGTGCAAAGAAAGAATATCATCCCATAATACCACCCAAGATAAGTATCCCTTTTTGGTCATATTAATCATAGTCTAAATACATGGTCAACTCTTAAGCTTCTCTACCATAAGGGCACCATACTTCTAGGTAACCTCAAAGCACACTTGTGCAATGTATGAAAGGCATCCCATACTACCCTTCACACTAAGCACAGCCTTAAAGTCATCCTAGTCATACTCACCCTCCTTTTGCCTTATTATTAGCTTAACTCTCATAACTAAGGGAATCTTTCAACTTTAGTCAACTATATCTAAGAAGGGCAACTATAGCACAATCATATCTCAATACTTCTCTTAAATAACCCTAAGTTGTACTTGTGCAATGCATCGATAGCACCCCATAATACTATTCATGCTAAGTACCACCTTTAGGTCCTCATACTAACATACCATTTCTTGGTTTGGAACCTAGTTCCTCTCTTTACTTTAGAACAGTATGAGGTACTCTCTTAGGTGCATCTTAGTTCATCTCATTTTAAACCTTGGAACACTATGAGGTACTTCCTTAAGCACATATAAGTTCACTATATAACATGGATCCTATGAGACACTTACTTAAGCATGTCTAAATCCATTTCTACGTTGAAAACTATGAGATACACCCTTAAATATGTCTAAGTTCCTTCTTCACATGGACCCTATGAGATACTACCCTAAGCATGTCTAAGTCCACTTATACTCTTGAACACTATGAGGTACTTCATTAAGTACATCTTAGTTCAATTATACTTTAGAACACTATGAGATACTTCTTTAAGCATGTCTTAGTTCATTGAATATGGAGATTACTACTAGAAACCTCAACTCAACTACGTGAAGGCTCACATCTCATGAGACCTAACTTTGGGAAAACTCACACTCTACTACGTAAGAGTTACCCATTTAACTTGCATAGTCCTCACATCAACTATGTGTGGTTCTCATGTCTACTTGGAGCCCAGACCCTATCTTGTGTGACACTCCATCTCATCTTCAATATCCACTTAAGGCCAACCATACACCTCAATATTTACTTGTTAAGCCTTGCTTAACACTCATCTTTCATGGAGGGATGTCCTTGACAATCAATCCATGTTTAAGTGATTCTATCACTTTCAACTTTCAAGCATTCATAAGGTAGGTCAAGTGAGTATAGGCCTTTCACCACAATTCTACCTGTTAGATGTCTATTCTCTTTTAGACTTTACTCTCAAAGCGTTAGAATCAATAGGTAATCACATTAGCTTCACCCTAAAGACCTAGCTATTATGATCACAAGCCTTACTATCAAGGTTTCTTTCTTAACATCTTCTTCATATCTAGATTTCAAGTTATTTTGATCACATCCTTCATTACTAGATGATTCTAGTCATAATTGATCATAAAGGTTCATTTCTAACTTTACAAGTCAAGATCAATCATATTCAATAAGGTCTACTTCAATTCATTACTATATGATACTAACTTTGATCTATACATGACATTGATTTAGGAAGATCACTCATGAACCTTCAATTCCATATCTAATGGCATAACCCACAAATACCACATTCATCAACTTAGATTACAGTTTACCATATAAATCACATAAATTCATCATAATATCACTAAACAAAGCTTAATAAATCATAATTGGGCATTATTCACTAGATTGTAATCATACCCAAACCTTACCCACAATGTAACCACAACCCTAGCTAGTATTGGGCTTTTGACTTCTCAATTGGGGGGAAACTAAGGGGGCTCTATGGGGGAAGAACCCATATATGAATAAGATAAACATACCTCTTTTCAAAGCCCTAAAGAAATCTTGAATCAATGGAGAAACACTGCCCTCTTCTCTTTTCTTCTATTCTTCTTCTTCTTCTTCTTCTTCTTCTTCTTCTTCTTCTTCTTCTTCTTCTTCTTCTTCTTCTTCTTCTTCACTTATAGAGAGAAAATATTTGGAGAGTAATTTGGGATCTTGGATGAATGAGTTAAATGATTTAGTTTAGGGTCTTATTAGGCTTATATATGTGTCTAATTAACTAACTAACCGACCTACCTTAACACCTAATTAATAACTATATTAATTCCCAAACCCCCTAACTAAAACTAAAAGTCCAAAACTGTTAAGACCTACGGACCCCCACCTATGGTCCGTAGGTGGGGTGACGGCTCATACTGTTTACTTCGTAGGTGAGCACTGTGGCTAAGAAGGCAGTACAACTTCATGCCTTGACCCACGACCAAGATCTATGGGGCGTGAGTGACTCACGCCCCATAGGTCCCCAAACGTAGCTCACCAAAATCTGCAGATTATGGACTGTTTTGGGGTCCTCCTCAAGGACCCCTTTGGTTGGTTCTTGGGGAGTCGTACCCAAAAGTTTAATCCCTAAAACCTCTATTCTAAGTATGGGAATCATTTTACGAATTTTAATCCTCATACGACACTCCAAACCTCTTACAAAAGGCTCTAGAACTCACTAGTTCAATTTGCTAGTTTCCGGGGTGTTACAATAACAAACTTTTTTTATTAAATTGGTGGAATTATCCACCCACTTGTTCTTACTATTATAAATGAGATATCTTAAACCAAATTTATTGATTGTAATTCTCCACGATATACCATTCTCTATGGGATTTGACCCAGACTCTTCGTTAGGTATTTTTATCGACTATGACCGTTGTCCCTTTTAATTAGTTTCAAGGTGGAATTTTGAGCATTATAAAAAATGGTGCCGCTGCAGGAAAGTGGCGGTTGAGAATTCTAATTGAGAAATAAGATTTTAATTTTGTGTAGTTGTAGTAGATTTGTGTTCGGTGTTGTTGTTGGTTTATTTGTAGGTTTCTACAATGATAGTCACTTTGGTCAAAATAAAAACATTAGTTATTTGAATGATATGCACATGAATGTTATTCAAACCACGGGAGCAATCCAGATACCTCCCACAACCAGGAGGATTGTGTTTCACAAAACGGGAACAATGATACAATTGCTTTAGATGAAAGGAAGTTTTGGGGGCCTAGCTCATGAGGATCCCCACGAACACCTTAGGAATTTCATGGAGGTATGTGGACCCTTTGTTTTCAAGAATATCTCTTAAGACTTCGTAAGGTTGAGTTTATTACTGTTCTCTTTAATGGGAGAGGCTACAAGATGGTTGGTAAAATTGCCAAATGATTCTATCACTTCATGGGAAAAAATAAATGATACTTTTTTCCAGAGATCCTTTACACTCTCGAAGATGGTTAGACTTCGAACCCAGAGCTAAAATTTCAAGCGTATTGGAGGTGAACCTCTACATGAGACATGGCTGAGGTTTAAGAAGCTACTTTTTCTGAATATTTGTTGCTGCAATACTTCTATTGCATCCTTGATTCAGTCAATAAAGATGTGGCTTATCTGTTAGTCAAAGGTGGATTAACGACATAACTGTATGATGTAACTTCTTTGTTGCTAGATGATATGCCTAAGGTTAACCGAGCATGGAACACTATAGAGGACAAGTGCCTACTCTACAATTGATTTTATACAAAAAGAACAAGTCAATAAGGACCATGAAAGATGAAAACATGGCCACAATAATGACCCAGCTCGAATGGTTGTCTAAACATGTCATGGGAGGTAGAATCAAGTTGGTAAATATGGTTAGAATCAACAGTGGACACTGACCGAATAATGCCAAATTTGAGGCATTATGCAATAAGGATGTTCAATACTTAGGAAATCAAATGGAGGATTCTCATACCAATTATCAATGACAAGGTTAGATCCAAGCTTGGAACAATGATAGAAATGGTGGATTGAAAGACTGGTGGGGTGGAATTTGGGGAAATAGTATGATGGAAAAAGATAGGTACATGCATCCCCATGATCATCTATGCCCAAAAGAACTAGCTGGTCCAGAAGGAAGTCAGACTAAAGACAAGCTTGCAAGGATCTACAACAAGGTTGAAGGGTCCGGTAAAGTGTTGAAGGACTTTTAAAATGACTTCTCACTCAGTTTCTATCAAACAGCAAGAGACCCAATAGGGCCAAATCAACACTCATCTCAATTAAAGGCAAAAAGGAACATTGCATAGTGACACTATCCCAAACCCCCCAAAAAATTATTGAGATTGAGAACTATGTCATGCCACGATGTTAAATATTATGCTTCTTGGGAGGCAACCCTAGGCTTTACTTTTGTTTTTATTGCTTTCGAATAACGTGTGTTGTGAGTGTAGGTTTACAGGAAGTTAAAAAGTTTAAAAGGGAAGTAGAGGCAATGCCAAAACCCAAATGGGATATACTGAAGGAATTTTGCAAACTCATACATGTCCACCTTCTGAGCTTGAACATGTGAAAAAATATACTGTTAAAATCATTGCTCAGAACTCCAAAAGGTGAACCACCGAAGTGCATGATCCGAACTCCATCGAGTCTGCCGAATGAGCTTTCAGGTTTGGTATTTGTTCAAGTATGTTCGTCGATCTTAAGCTTCAATTGGTGATTCACCAAGTACGTTCAGTGATGCTAGTCATGAACTGCTCTTAATATAAAATGGCCAAGGGTCTTTTCAGATTCAAAAATCAAACCCTTATATATCCTTAAGTCTTGTTCTCTCCTTTCTCTGACATTTCTTCTTTTGAGTGATTTGTGATCCTTTAGTGTGTGTTTTAGAAAGTTTGAAGAGTTCATTTGCTTGGATATCCTGTCAACCCAACTCCATTTCCTTGATTTTCTCGACTTGTGCTCCTACTAAGGTTTACTTTTGAATTTTGTTGAGATTTTTGAGCTTTAAATTCCATATTGGGTGTGGGCTTGAAGCTATTAAGTGTTATTGTTTGATAGATTTTGATGGGTAGAATCATATTGTGCAATTTGAACTGTACCTGAATGCAAATCTTAATTATGTTGGTTGAAATTTGAAACTGAACTGATAAATATGTTGAGTCTGAGTCCAATTTTTATGTGGGTGAAGTTTGATTAGCCCATTGCTGACCCAATTGCATGATTTTGCCCAATGATAGACAGAGTGACTATTTTCTTAAGGGAAAATCATTAATTCATGCAATACTTAGCAATATCTGGGAAAGTCTGTGTACCAAGGGTAGATTAGCATATGAGTTGATTTTTATGATGGGGGAACGTGTATTTGTTGTAAATGTAGGGTTAGTTGTAAAAACTGGGCACTGGGTTGAACACTTCATGTTCAGCGGGATTGTCTTAGCTCACTAAGGAGGTTATCACCTTCTCTACTCGAGTCAGCCGACCTGATTCGATAGAAACAAATGCTATGTATTGTCATTTTGGGTGAGATCGTGCTTAATCATCGATCTGCCCTTCTTGTTAGGTGATCAACAATGTATATTTTACACTTCTTTTTGCATTTTTGTCCATTCTTTCAAAAATCAATCATTACCTTGTTCAATTGCCTTCATAGATGAAAATCATCAACATTTTATCAGAATAGGACAAACTTAGGCATTGAGGACACTAATTATTGAGCTAAATAGACCTCAAATAATTGAAAATATACCACTCATCACTAAAAAAAAATAGGAAGGCGGAGAGATCTACAATTGGCTCATGTTGGGCACTATCTAAATTTAGCATCAAAAGCTCGAAGGGATCAATATTGTGATTCACTTCCTGAATCTTATCCTCAACAACTTTCTCTGTCCCCATCTCTGAATCCTCTATGATCTTTCTCATCGAAATCCGAATATGTTGCAATAGGGTAATCATTTGTGTCTCCTACTTCTAGAGTCAGGTTATAGGCTACAAGGTAAAACCTGTTGTTATTAGAGCATGTCATGTGGTCGTAGCTTGGTCAGAGGAAGAAGGAGGAGGAGAAATCGGAGAAAAATCCATAGTCAGGCTTGAATAGTGCCCTCTTCGGAATGCTCCGGTGTGAGTGTCTCACCTATAGGTGGCATGTCAATCTGAATACCCTGACATAGTGTTGTTGGGTTTGCCTCATCCCAAATTAGACCAACATTAACGGTCTTAGTCACCTCTACTAGCCGATCAATGTCTAGAATCGGAACAGTAGCCTCTCTAACTAGGCGAATTATCAAGCATGGGAATGGTAGTGTGCTCTTCTCCCAAAATTCCCTCTCATGTATCTCAAAAATCAGAATACGGGTGATATCAATCGCATGTCGTACCATCAAACATGCATTCATAACAGCCCGATCCAATGTCAACTAGTTGTCCGCCATCATGTGGACAATCTGGCTCTGTAATCGACCACTAAAATTTTGCAACAAAATTCAATATTGCCTTCTTAATGGGAAGTGTAATGTCCTAGACCCTCTCTGCTCCAACCCCACTTCAACAATGTACCAGCTACATATCAAAGCATGTTCTCTCACTGTTCAGTATCACTCATAGTCTCTCTATTTTAGACTAGCCCCATATGGTAGTCAAACTTGGCTATGTTAATTGACTGTATATGAGATGGTTCTTAAATAAAATGGCAGACTGTCCGATAAGTCTACGGAGATACCCCACACTAGATCAATCAAAAGTAAAGGCCGAGCTAAATCCTTGGTCCTCAAAGGCAAGGCGTTCTTTACCGTGGCCGTGTAGGAGGCATAGAACTCTCTAACCATAAATGGACTATACTTTCCCAGTTCCTCCGCCAGCAACTCATATCTACTCCTCTGAAACAGCTCATGTATGGATGGTACATTCTAGAGGCCGCCTATGAGAACCCTTTGCTCCCCAGTAATGCGTCGGGCATGCTTTAACTGCACATTTTGCTGCATAGCATCTATGTAAATTTGAAACATTCCCCTTACGCACCATCAGTTTGGCTCATTGGAAATTGACATCGACTTAACTAGCTTGGTGAAAGGAGGATCATGTGCTTTTCTGAACTCAAATGCCTCAGAAGTTGATCCTGCAATTGAGTCTGAGCCGGAACCTAACTCTGATTGTGTGTAATGTTGTAACTCCCTATTACCTTCTCTTGCACTATGTGCTCCCTTATCAGACTAGGAAGCATTTTCATCGCTGGTGTAGTTCAATGCCCCCCCACACCGGGACTAATTGACTTGTCTTGCATGTTGGTAAGTAGTTCAGTTTGCCTTTGGCGAGTCATTTTTGGTGCTCGATTGAACTCATACTCGCTCAACTCTACATCAATAGGCTCATCATGTAGTTGAAACTTAACCAAAGCAGTAGTGAACTTAGACCTCCCTTTTCTTTGGTACGTGGTTTGTTTCTTTGGCGGTTATGTACCCGGGGAAGACTTGTTTGTACCTAAAATATTCAAAGCAAAATAAGAATGAAGAAAATTAAACTATGAATCCAAAAGTAAACGTAAATTTTTTTATCACAATACTATTTTTTGGACCTACGATTGGTTCTTATGGATCGTAGAATCTTATATGGACCATAGAACCCAACCGTAGGAAAGGAAGTCAACTTTTTAGTTGCCGAAGTTAGAATGGCAGTTCACCAGTATGGTCCGTCAAAGTTTATACGGACCGTAAGTCAAACAGTCATTCCTTACTAAGGTTATCTTTTATGCTTCAGGATGCAGGGGCTTGACCTACGATCCTTAGCAATTCTTACGTTCAGTAGATAGAAGTCATCAACCAAAATATTAGCAGTTTTTAGGACCAACTTTCATGCAATACACATTTTCAACATCAACCCGTCCTATCCTTGTCTGATTATGCATCTTAACATAATTTCATGTAATTTCGTCATCCTTACGGTTTACACTTATCATTTAATTACAAAAACAAGTAGCAAAAATCATGAACCCTTAGTCAAGAACACAATTTGGAGTAATTTGTTTACATATTTACACATAATTGACAACAGTCACATCTTCTTTCATTCCAAGGGTATATTCTAATCAATTTAGGCATACAAAACAAGTATCGCATACCCTAGGTCAAGCAACAACTTCAAACTCAACTAATTTAGTCTAGTTAGGGTAAATGTCATACATTTAGATTAATTTCCAAGTTCTGTGAGTGTATCTCCAAACTTTAGATGCCTACAATTATATGACCAAGTTGATAATTTCGCGGACCCGCAAGTGTCTTGCTTTTGGAGGAGTGAAGATTTGTGAAAAATAGAAGAAAGAAGAAATAGTGGGAGTAGGAATTTGAAAGAGGTGTGATTTGTATGTGAAAGGGTGGGAAAATGGAGGGGTACAACAGTTTTAGAGAGGTGTAATGGTTTGGAAGGGAGGAAATGGGGGATTATTTTGAATTTGGGGAGTTTTATTTAGGATGGGTTGTGGGTTGGGTCATTAAAATTAAATAGACAAGTCTTACGAAACCCCTTGTACGGTCCTTAGTCAATCTTATGTGTCGTAGATGGATTTTGGCGTTCTACTCAACACTTAGAAAATGTTTAGGAAACATACCTGGGTCTACGAGTGTAAACTACAGATCGTCAAAGTTTATACGTTACGTACTATTCACCCATAAATTAAAGTTGCAGTTGTACTTCGACATTGAATTCTATGAATATTATTTATAGTTCATTGAATGAATGATAACTCATAGATGGGAACCATAGTACCAGTTCTTTAAGACTAACATGACACCAAGATTCTACGGATCAAACCCACGGTCCGTAGGTTGCTCTATGACTCGTAGGTCCTAATCGTAGTTACTTCTGCACTATAAAATTTTCAAGATTTTTCTTTTTTTCGTGAACATGTAGCAAACATTAGGACTTCCTTTTACATTTTCTTGACTCTTTTTGGACACGGACCTTAGACTAACCTAATCTTGCCAAAACTCAAACTTAAAAACATAAAAATCATTAGAAAACTTTCAAACATAAAATCACTAGAATACTGTTAAACTAGCTAGACTACATCTTGGGTCGCCCTCCAAGTAGTGCTTAATTTAACGGCGTGGCACGAAGCAAACCTATCTTGGGTCACCTCTAAAGTAGTGCTAGATTCAACGTGGTGGCGCGATGCAAACCCCTTGACTATTCAGACTTCATCAAGATCTCATTATTCAATCACCTTTTTGACCTCTTCCAGTTGACCCCAGTAGATTTTGATCCTTTGACAATTTATCTTGAATCTTGTTACTTCATCATTCTCATGTTCAACTGTTCCGTGTGAGAGCACTTGTACAACTCTAAATAGTCCCATACACTTTGATTTGAGCTTGCCAAGAAACAAACACAACCTTGAATTGAATAGAAGTTCCAAATCATCGAGAGCAAATTCACTCTTTAGGATCTTCCGATCATGGTAATTTTTAATCTTTTCCTTATACAAGGATGAAATCTCATATGCTTTTAGGTGAAACTCACCAAGCTCATTCAACTCATTCCACCTTTGACTTGATGCGACATCCCAATGTAGATTCAATTTCTTGAGTGCCCACAACGCTTTGTGCTCGAACTTTACTGGAAAGTGACAGGACTTCCCAAACACAAGTTGGTAGGGAGACAAATCTAAGGGAGTCTTGAATGCAGTTCGATAGTCCCATAGAGCATCATCAAGCTTTCTTGACCAATTAGTTTTGTTTGCATTACAATATTTACAAGGATTTGCTTAATTTTTCCATTTGACACTTCAACTTTCCAACTACACTGCGGATGAAAAGGACTTGCTACACGATGTCAAACACCATACTTATCAAGAAACGCCTAGAAAAAGTTATTACAAAAGTGAGAACCTCCATAGCTGATAATCGCCCTTGGTGCACCAAATCTGGAAAAGATATTCATTTTTAGGAATATGGTGACACTCTTTCCTTCATTGTTTGACACCGCGACACCTTCAACCTATTTTGATACATATTCAACCGCTACAATTATGTACTTCATCCCATTCAAACTCACAAATGGACTCATAAAGTCAAAGGCCCAACCATCAAACAGTTCAATCAGCAGAATAGGAGTCAGTAGTACTTCCTTAAAATACCTCTTTCTCTTTGAGAACGATCACAACACTTGGCGAAATCATGATCATCTTGGTGTATAGTAGGCCAATAATACCCACACTGCAAGATTAGCAATCCAAATACCACTATGATGGCCACCAAAAGGACACAAATGGCAAGCTTCCAATATACTCATTATCTGTACCTCATACATAGAACGACCAATAATCTCATCAACACAAACACGAAAAAATAAGGCTCTTCCCACAAAAAATTTCTCACATCAAACATTAATTTACTTCTTTGATAAAATGACAAATCCGAAGGCACCACATCACTAGCCAAATAATTAGTAAAATATGTGAACGAATGGATAAGATCAAAAGAAGAAGCCAAAACATGTTCGTCTAGGAACGTATGATCTATTTCAAATCCATTAGCTAACTTCAACATTGACTCTTCATCTACTCTGGAAAAGTGATCAACAACTTGATTTTTCGTTCCCTTTCTATCTTTTACCTAAAAATCAAATTCTTGCAACAATAGCAACCATCGAATCAGTCTTGGGTTTGCATCCTTCTTTGCCATAAGATACCTCAATACAGAATGATCAGTTTGCACTGACTTTAGTGCCGACCAAATTGGATCTACACTTTTCAAACGCGAAGACTACAACAAGTAGTCTTGTTCAGTGACAGTATAATTCTTTTGACCAACATTCAGGGCTTTGCTTGCATAATATAGGGAATGAAAAATCTTCTCTCGCCTTAGCCCCAATACTATGCCAAGTGCCAGCCCACACATATCATAAATAAGTACAAATGGTTGTCCCAAATCCGGTGAAATAATGATCAATGCAGAAGTCAACTTCTCTTTCAGCCCTTGTAATTCTTTCAGACAACCATCATAAAACTCAAACTCAATCTACTTTTCGAGCAACTTGCACAAAAGGTGTGCAATTTTGGAGAAACCTTTTATAATCCTCATATAGATACAACATGACCTAGAAAAGTTCTAACACCTTTTATGGAAATGGGAGGTGGAAATTTTTCAATCACCTCGACCTTTGCCTTATTAACCTCGATGCCTTGCAAAAATCAGTGGCCCAAAACTATTCCTTCTTTCAACATAAAGTGACACTTCTCCCAATTTATTACAATATTTCATTCTTCAATGTGTTTCAGCACTTTAATGAAATGTGTCAAGCAATCATCAAACGAGTCACCAACCACAAAAAATCAGTCATAAACAGCTCAATAGTGTCTTCTACAATATTAGAAAATATAGACATCATGCAACATTGAAAAGTCACTATGCATTATGGCATCCTCTTGAAAACAAACGTCCCATAAGGACAAGTGAAAGTAGTCTTTTCTTCGTCCTCCGGAGCTATAGATAACTGATTGTAGCCCGAATACCCATCTAGAAAATAGTACCAATTTTTTCCAGCAAGGTGATCTAACACTTGGTCTATGAACTGCATTCATAAGTGATTTTTCTTACTCTATGCATTCAACTTGTGGTAATCCATTCAAACCCTCCAACCAATGACATGCCTCATTAGGATAAGCTCATCATTTTTGTTGGGAACTACAGTGATTCCTCACTTCTTTGGCATAGATTGAACTGAACACACCCAATTACTATCAGTGATTGGACACACTACACCTACATCTAACCACTTGATAATCTCCTTCTTCAAGACTTCTTGCATTGGCAGATTCAATATTCTTTGGTGCTCAATACTTGGTTTGCTATCAGGCATGAGTTGAATCTTGTGAGAACATATACCCGGTGGAATACAAATAATGTCAGCAATAGACCATCATATCGCCCTTTTGAACCCCTTTAACACCGATATCAATACCTCTACTCGTCTTTTGTTCAAATCAACAACAATAATGACTGGCAAAGTACTATTTTGTCCCAACATCACATATCGCAAATGAGATGGGAGAGCCTTTAGCTCCAATTTTGGAGGCTCATCAATAGATGGTTTTACAGGCCCTGTTTATTGATTCTTGAGATTCAAATCCATCTTTTTTGTTGGGCGATAAGGGAAATCCACCCCGTCAAGTGCAGCAACTAACTCATCATACTCATTAATGTGTTGTCCATCAAAATTCATGATCACAACATCTAGTGCTTCAACGCGTGATCTCTCCTCAATCGATACCTTTGTTTTCTGCTCAATAGTGTAATTCACAATCGATACCAATTTAAGGTCAATTTGATGCTTTATTGATTTACAAATATTAAATGTCACCCCTCCATTGTTTAATCTAAACTCTATCTACCCTCTTTCGATAGTAATTAAAGCATGCATAGTAGCAAGGATTGGTCTTCCTAGGATGAACCTAACAAAGGTTAGGGTCGATCCCACAAGGAATATGGTCTAAACTTAGGCCAATTTATTATTGATTGTACTTTTCATCAAATTATTTCTGTAAAACAAAGGGGTTTTGTAACAAAAAATAATGATGATTGAATTTTAGTAACAAGTAACCAAATAACAAGATTGGTAGTTTGTAAGATCAAATTGAGATGAAACTAGGGTGTATGTGTTCCCCACAAGGTCATAACGCAGTGAATCTTTATAATAGTAACTCTTTCCTAGTGTGTGACATGCAAAGTCAGTAAGTTAGGTATCTCCTAAGTGATTGGTCTTCAAAGTAGGGAATTTCACTACACAACTTGGTCGGTCTACATGTGTATGTTTTATTGACCGTTATCCTTGACCCGAGATTAGCCCTCACATATTTGGGTTAGGCTATTAGATAGGGGGATATTAACGCTAAATCACTATTTTTTAATCTTTTTTCCCATTCATTACTTCCTTGGTCGGGCAAGTAGTAATAAGGTTAGTTTTAACATTCAGTACCATTAAAAGGTATTCAAAACAAAGAGATCAACAATACATGCATAAACATTATTCAAGGATTACATAACTATTAGGTCTTCTTTGTTTATTACGAAAGGTTCCCACAATTCTAGTTGTGGATTTGGCTACTCATGCTTGGGAGATCACAATTCATAATATGGTTAATAGATTAAATCATGAACTTATAATTCGGGTAGATGAAATCCGGAATCTTGAATTGATGAACAAAATAAAATTTTATAAACCAACACTCTATGAATTAAATGCTTCAAATGTTTGCAAAATAATTCTCAAAGCCAAAAAGAAAAGTCTCAAAACATCTAAAAACCCAAAAAATAAAAATTACAAGTATTATTTATACACATCAAATCCTAAACACGGTTGGAAAAGGAAATCTAAGGAAATTTGTCTTGGGAAGTCATTTCTACGGTTGGTACCTACGACTCGTAGGAGTTCCTACTGTTCTTAGGTACCTTCCATCAGTCAGTCAGCAGTTAGTCTTTCATCTTGAGAGAAATTTCTACGGGCATGATCTATGGCTCGTAGATCTTTGTACGGTCCATCCTGGCTAACCGTCATTCCAGTACTGGAGCTCAACGTCTCTAAATATTTCTATGACTCTTATGTATGGCTCGTAGAAGTTACCATTGCTCATCGTTAGCTTACTTTGTTTCACACTTAGCTCCAGATATCAGTATTTCAAACTATGACTCCAACCTATGGCTCATAGAAGTAACTACGGTTTGAAAATAGATTTTTCAATCACCAAAAATTATTGGTGCTTCAATATTTCAATACCAACTTCTCCAAAACCTATTTACTGCAAACAAAACCCAAGGAAAACACCATCATATCTACTAACAAATACTTAAGATGCATGCAAAACTTCAAGTTTAAAGCATCAAAAGTACAATAAATTTATGGTACATCAATAATGTTTGATAGTACCTTGTGCAGTATATTTTATTATGAAGGGTTGGGCAACATGCTCTGTGGCAAGTTCCATAAACACGGGTTGGACCATACACTCTGTGGTAAGTTATATTATGAACAGGTGGGCCACACATTTTATAGAGGATGCATGGACTGATATTCCCCCCATAGGTTCTGAACTGAGTTGCAACTGGTGTTTCATTAGGACAAACATGCATAACTCTATATGACATTGCACTCCATTGCATTACACTTTACTTGATTCTTATCAATTATAACTGATATTTTATTGTGGCTATTTAATTGTGAAAGATTTTGGTTCTTTGACTATATATGTTTGTGTTGCAAGTTTTGATGTTCTATACGTACTATGTTGTATTTGAAAGAGAATTTCTAGGTTGGCTGATTGATTATTGCATGTAGTAGTTGTTGAGGTTTGAATAGTGTGGTTTGAGTACTTGTGTGCATTATTTCTTTAATTAGGGTTGTTAGGTTTGCCTATTGAGTATCATTGTTATTTGGTACTCATTCTCTTACTTGTACACTTATGTAGATTATGAGCCCGAGTCGTCGTTACTACTCCTTCTTCTCTTTTATGTCTAAGGCTAATTGTGAAAAGTTTGTGAGGTTGTTACTTGTCATATCGGCGGACACCTATACTATTTTATAATGTTCTTGTTTGTTCTACAAAAAAAGGAATTTAGACTTATAGTTCTTTTGAAATCTATTGTAATACATTGGAGGTTTGTAAACGTGACACCGGGTTTTGGGGTTTAATATGTTATGTATATTTATACGCAATGTTAATGTATTAAATTTCCTACATTCTATTTTACTTATGCATTTACCTCTTCAATTGGGTTGTAGGTTGACTGTCTTGGTGGAAGAAGACAAGTACCATCACGTCCATTTTTTTATCGTAATAGGAATCCACACAAAAATTATTAGTGTACCGGTGTGGTACTCGAGCCAACCATTATTAATACATACAAGGCATGGTATGTGAGACAACCATTAGTATTTATATACTGATGTGGTATGCAAGCCAACCTGTAATATAAACAACATGCACAATCACAATGAATAACAACATATTCAACAATCCAAACTCCATGCCCGAAGGCTATGTATGAAATCTTCCTTCAATCTACAAGAATATTATAAAAAATAAGATACGTCTAACTATTTAGTTGAGAAAACCTAGCCTACCTGGACGCCAAGCACTTGCTGAAGAACGTTGACGACAACTTTTTTGGCTCCGTGAGGATGAATCTGGATGAACCTAAACCAGAAATCCTTGAGTTTTAAACATCTTTGCAATGAGATCTCTTCCCTTCATGGTTCCCAAGCTAAGGGTGGCTTAGTAAAATTTTTGGAGTACCCTCACTTGTTTTCTTCATAAAAAGTCATAGGAAAAATAAATAAAAACTTTGTTTTATCTAGGGTTGGATCCCATCAGCTTTGCTGTAGTGGCAATGTTAGGCACTATAACAACATTGTCATAGAGGGAGGTTTCCCTCTATGGTGGGCCGACGTCCTTCCTGATTAAATCCAACTTTTATTAAAAAATATTTTTACCCAATTTTTATATTGGTAATGCATTTTAAAGATTTTTTCGGGATTTCGCACTGGGTGCCTTTGAATGATGACGGATTGAGTCTTTATATTTAAATAACCAATTTACAAAAAAAATCTACATAATTTTAAAGCCTAAAATATCTCAACAAACTAAAACAACATTATAGACATTTAAAATTCAAACTAATTCTAAAGCTAAGCAAATTATTCTGCAAGAGATTAGTTTAATAACTCAAAGTAAATTTCAACATCTTTAAAGGGTCTATTCTAAAGAAGTTTTATGCTTTAAAAAATAGGCAGTCTTACTTGCAAAACTTAATCTTTTTCTAATTTTATTTTGCCAAAAAACAATGTTAAAGATGTCTTTCTTTCCGCTTCACGAGGGTGTTACCATTTATTTATATTGGTTAAGTTTTGGAGTAGATAATTCTTGTTCCGGTTCAGAAGAGGCTGCGCAACTTCAGTTGCACTAGTGGATTGAATAACCTTTTTTTTGAGTGCCAACAAAGTGCCAAAACGTTGGTTTTTCTTCCTCTCCTTTTAGTCGCCAACCACACTATATAGTGATGGGACAGCGAGAACATCATGTGGATCTAGCTTTCAACAGCGTAGAACACATTATGAGAGATGTTGAAGGGGGATGGTTGCTCCGTTATATGCATGCTAATGGGGCAAGTATGTTTTTCATTGTGGTTCACCTGCATATTTTTCGTGGTCTCCACAACGATTACGTGATTAACCAAGTCTGCACTGCGCCTTCCCTCCCTGAGCCATCGCTTCCCCCCGTCAGTCACTCGCACAAGGGTAGGTCTCGAGCAGTAGTCGCTGACGAAGAAGAAGATAATGAAGCAAATTGGAATCCGCCGTCCA
>JAJOOO010000039.1:0-45709 GCA_029582685.1 Solanum piurae | reverse complement strand
CCTATTTCCCGTTAATTAATGTTGTATGTACTTCCGCGACCGATGAAGTGTGATGACAAGTTTGAGAGGCTTGTTTGGGGTTCCTTCGGGTTCCTCATTCGCCATGTCACGTCTAGGCCCTAGGCTTGGGTCGTGACAAGAACTGTCTTTCTTTTTCATGAATAACACTGGTGCACCCTATGGGGAAATACTGGGTCTGATAAAGCCCTTATATAAAAGGTCTTTCAATTAATCTTTCAATTCCTTAAGCTCAGCTGGAGCCATTGTGTAACAAGGAATAGAAATAGGCTAGGTATTTGCGAGGAGATCAATTGTGAATTCAATTTTCCTTTCGGGAGGAACTCTGGGAAGGTCTTCTGGAAACACTTCTTGAAACTTATTAACTACAGGATCTGACTCAAGAGTTAGGATTTTGGATCTTGAATCTTTAACCCGAACTAGATGATAGAGATAACCCTTTGAGATCATCTTTCTGGCCTTAAGGTAAGAAATGAAATGACCCATAGGCGCTAAGCTACTAACCTTCCATTCTAAGATTGGTTCGTCTGGAAACTGGAAACGAACAATCCTAGTTATACAATCGACTAAGGCATAAGAGGAATGTAGCCAATCCATGCCTAGAATTATATCGAAGTCTACCATTTCTAACTCTACAAAATGTGTTGAGGTGACTTTATAAGAGACTGTGACAGGGCAATTTTTGTATACCCATCTAGCTATAACTGGGTCACCGACTGGAGTAGAGACTGAGAAGGGTTCTGAAAGAGTTTTAAGACCGACACCAAAGTTGACTGCTATATAAGGAGTTACAAAGGAAAGAGTAACCCTTGGATCTAACAAAGCATAAACATCGAAGTTAAAGACTTGTGACATACCAGTAACCACATCATGGGAATCTTCCTGATCCTGGCGAGCTTGGAGAGCATACAACCTATTCTGGCGCTGACCGCCACCTGTACTAGATGAGTTACCCTGCTGAGTCGGGTGACCTGCTGGTGCTGCTGAAGTTGTGAACTGAGCTCTACTATTATTGCCTCCTTGACCCTATTTTGAAGAAGGACAATCTCCCAACCCGTGACCAGACTGACCACACCTAAAGCATCCTTCCTTTCCTACAAGACACTCACCTGGATGATTCTTACCACACTTTGGACAAGTTGGGTAGGCTTATGTGACTGAAACACTCTCTTGAGACTTTGAGCATGATGCCCTACCTTTCTGATCATGTCAGAACTTGGAGGATGGAACACTAGCTGATGAAGGTGTTGGAGCTAAAGACTTTTGTTGAAACTACGAGCGATTTCCACCACCCAATTTCTATTGAGGATACTCATAGTTGCCTGTTCTTGCCTTGTTATTATCTTTAGCCTGTTCCCTAAGCTTATCTCCCTCAACTTGCTGAGCATGAGTCATGAGCCTAAAGATGTTTATATTTTCTAGCAACATAGCATTCCTACACTCTGTTTTCACTAAGTCGGATACCCCATATAGAAACTTGTTCATTTGAGCCCTGGAATCGGCAACCATGTAAGGAGCATACCTGGAGAGTTAGGTGAACTTGAGCCCATACTCTTAGACTATCATGTTACCTTGCCTCAAATTCATGAACTCTTGAGCTTTTGCCTCCCTTAACTCTCTTGGGAAAAACCTTTCCAGAAAGGTCTCACTAAAGCATTCCCAAGTGATAGGAGCTGCATTTGTACCCCTGTTCTATTTCCTTTGAGTATACTAGATATGGGATACATCCTTAAGCTGATAGGATAGCAAGTCCACCCTATCATTTCCAGTCACTTGCATCACTCCACAGATCTTCTTGACCTCCTCTGTGATGTTTTGGGGATCCTCACCAACTTGCAACCCTAGAAACTCTGGCGGATTCATCCTACCAAAATAACGGACCCTAGATGCCACTGATCCACCACTAGCATTTGAAGGAACTAAACCGTGCTGGTTGTTCTAGTTAGTCACACTCTGAGCCAAAAGCTGAATGACGTTCCAAAACTCAGCATTCAAAACTTCCTGATTTGAGACAGGAGGAAATACATTAGCATCGTGGGAATTCACATTCCTTGCATAAGCTCTACGAGGAGGCATGATCTGAAATGTATAACGTCGAGTTAGAAATGAGGAATTAGATCATACCCTGCACACGATAAGAATATCAAGAAAATGGAGTTTTCCTAAAACACTTCGTAGCATCCCACTCATTAAATGTGGTGCACTTCACACCCATTAAAAGAATTCTACTATGCGCGGCTTTTTAGACATCCTAGGACACTTAAACCTAGTGCTCTGATACCAAGTTTGTCACGCCCCAAAGCTACCTCCAGGATGCAGACACGGGACGCAGGATCACGAGTGACCCCAAGCTAACCCTACTGGCATATCATAATCATACTTAAAAGAAATACTATACTGAAGCATAAGACATGAGATAAACTAAAAAATGGGGAATACCGATATACTATTTGAATATATGAAAACTTAGAGTTTAACAACAACTGAAACATCAAACTCAAATACTAAAGCTGAAATTAACTATGTCTGAAAGAATCCTCTAACTAAATAGAAGTGCTGGGACATGCTCCAACTAAATCTAGCAAAATTGAAACTAAAGACTAAAATCAAAAGAAACATGTCTGAAGTCCTTGAGAAATAACGACTCACCATTGATGCTGCTGAATTGGAGATCGGGAATCGATCTATGCATGATCTGGAAGCTGAGGACCTGAACCTACATCATGAGAAGATGTAGCACTGAGTATGCATCAGTACTTGAAAGGTACTGAGCATGTATGATAAAGTCAAGCTGTACAATAAACATAATTGAACAAAGCATATATCTGAGCAATGATACGAGATAAGCATGATACTAAACTAAGAATACTGAACATAAACTAACTGAATGCAATGACCAAGTTTATAATATGTTGAGACTGAAATCTGACTGTAACTAATAACATGGTGAATACAATAGAATCTGACTGGACTGTGGGAGCTACTAATAACCGATATAAAACCACATGAGTTAAATGTGGAGTCCGATGTATACGCCACATCGAGAGGACCCAACATACTGTGCCATAGGTATAGAGGCATGACTGGTGTGATCGCTAAGTATAATGCCCAGAGAGGGGACTTACCTTCGGCACACGTAGTTCTAGGACTATGAGGGTGACTGACCCTAGTCCACTCGGTATTAAGCTACTCCCAATTGATTATGTAATTAACAATTTATGATTGAATTTCTATAATACTAGATAACTCAAAATACTGATATGCAAACTGAGAATGCAACATTAATATGTTGATAATGAAACATTCGAAAAATGAGGAATGTATATGTATCTAAAATAACTGACCTAGCATGTGTAATTTATGAACTAAAAGAACTACATAGCTAGGGTTTTGTATTTATGAAAGAATCTACACAAAGCGATACTAAATTCATGACAATATGATTTGGATCATTCTAACAGCTAAAACCCAACAATTTCTAACATTCAAGAAACCCTAGGTCTAGGTAATATTAAAGGAATCAAGATTCTGACTGAAATCTAGGGACCTACTGGGTGAAAGGAACCCATTAGTGAATTTCCACATACATGGTGACGAATTTCATAGAGAAATCTTTTGATTTTGGGGCTAGAACAGATGAAAACTTGATGCATTTTAGAACTAGGGTTGGTCGACTTCTTCCTCTATTTTTCTCTAAGTTTGATCTATTATTTGAGAAAGAATTGACTAGGGTAGGTGCTAATTAGTTTATTAGGCTAAAACTGAGCAAAACCACATAGTTTAGGGGTCCAACACATAAGGAAGAGAACAAATACCCCTGACTTAAAAGTTGCTGAACCCACCGATGGACCAGACCAACGGACCGTGGATGGACCGATGGTCCGTACTGGTCGGCCGTCGTGCGGCTTCAGAGGCTGGGTTATGGGGCCATGATCCACGGACCTGGACCGCGATGCTTGGCCTAACCTACGGTCCATGGGTCCGGCCGTGGGTCATGCCTTAGGAATTTTTCTGGGCTGATTCTGGGAAGGGTTGTAGGTGGTGAACCACGGACCACCAGAACGGACCGTGTGTAAAGACAATATTTATCGTACCCATTTGATGGCAACACTTTTCGGTATCGATTTCTATCTCTTTACTATGTCTAACTAATATCTCAATTCTTGGGGTGTGATTTTGTGAATATCGGTTGAATTTACTGCTGTGTATTGTTAATTGATTGTTTATTTTCTGTTTAGAGGTGATTTTATTCAGTAGTTGTGTTTGAATTAAATGGGGTTGTAGTTGCAAATACAATTTTATCTTCGTGTTTTTGACTTGCTCGAGAGAGAAGTTTTAAAACCAAAACTACTGAATCGATAGTCGTGGGTTCAGCTCGAGAGAGTGAATCCTAAACCCTCTCTCACACATTCAGCTTGAGAGAGTGAATGGACTAAGGCGAAGGTTGTGCTTCATTGCCGCTTCTCGGTGTTCGAGAGAAAATGATTTGATTTGGAGTAAATTGTTCGAGAGCCTAGTTACCGATTTGCAGTGAGTTACTATCAATAGCATTTACCCGGTTGTGTATTTTAGCCCATACTCCTAATCCCAAGAATCTCGTCTCCATATTTGCATCTTCGTTTTAGTTGTCATTTTAGTTGATAATTGTTTACAAAACCCCTTTTGATAATTGACACTTATGTCACCCTTTAATTTATCATATTTTTCTTCGTAAATGTCTATAGTTATGGTTAACTTGAACACATTTTTGCTTTTCTATTGATTCTCAATTACAAACCGCTCCCTTGGGACTTGACCCCAACTCACTAGTTGGGTTATATTACTATTGAACGACCGTGGATGCTTAGTATTGGATGAAGCTCTCGGATACGTCAAGTCAGTTAACATATCTACATGAACACCATAGAGATAGTGACGCCATATTTTCAAAGAAAAAACTACAACAGCCAACTTGAGATCATGAGTTTGGTTATTCTTCTCGTAAATCTTAAGTTGTCTGGATGCATAGGCTATAATTTTACCATTTTGCATCCATACCCAACCAAGTCTAACTGTGGACGCATCACAATACACAACAAAACTTTGTGTACCCTCTGGTAGGGTCAACACTGGTGCAGTAGTTAACCAGGTTTTCAATTCCTGGAAGTTTTCTCACAAGCTTCAGACCATTGGAACTTTACTGTCTTCTGAGTTAACTTTGTTAAGGGGGACGAAATTGATGAAAACCCCTCGACAAACCTTCTATAGCAACCAGCCAACCCCAAGAAACTCTTAGTAATAGTTGGAGATGTGGGTCTGGGTCAGTTCTGCACTGCTTCTATCTTCTGAGTGTCAACTTGAATTCCTTCTCCAGATACAATGTGGCCTAAGAACGCCATAGACTCAAGCCAAAACTCACACTTGGAAATTTTGGCATACAACTCTCTATCTCTGAGAGTTTGGAGAACTACTCTTGAGATGACTAGTATGATCCTCCTCATTCCTGGAATAAATTAGTATGCCATCAATAAACACGATAACAAACATGTCAAGATATGGCTTAATACTCTGTTCATAAGTTCCATGAACGCTGCAAAAGTATTTGTCAAACCAAAAGATATAACTAGAAACTCATAGTGACCATAACAGGTCCTGAATGCTGTCTTCGGGATGTCAATTTACCTTACTCTCAACTTATGATAGCCAAATATGAGGTCTATTACATAAAAGAAAGTGGAACCCTAAAGTTGATAGGAGAGATCATCAATTCTCGGAATATGATACTTATTCTTTATAGTAACCGTGTTCAATTTGCGGTAATCAATACACATCCTAAGAGAACCATATTTCTTTCTAACAAATAATATTGGAGAGCCCCAAGGTGAGATACTAGGTCTAATAAAACCTTTATCAAGAAGGTATTTCAACTTAGCTGGAGAAATTTTATATAGCGTAATAGAGATAGGTTGAGTATCAGAAAGACTATCTATGTTGAAGTTTATTTCTCTCCCACGAAGGACTCTGGGAATATTATCTGGAAAGACCATTGGAAACTCACTAACAACAGGAACTGACTGCATAAGTGGTGTCTCAACACAAGAGTCATTAACTCAGACTAAGTAATAGATGCACTCCTTAGAGACTAACTTTTTGGCCTTAAGGTATGAAATAAAACGACCCTTAGGCACTACTGAACTACTCCTCCATTCTATAACTGGCACATTAGGTAATTGGAATTTTACTACTCGAGTTCTACAATCAACTGAGGCATAACAAACATGAAGCCACTCCATGCCTAGAATAACATCAAAGTTCACCATGTCTAACTCGACTAAGTCAGACACTGTGTCCTTGTAATTGAAAGACATGGTTCAATCATGATAAACTCTCTCGGCTAGAATAGAATCACCAACAGGTGTGGAAACACCGAAGGGCTCAAGAATTTGTTCGGGAAGAATATCAAATCTCATGGCAATATATGGATTCACAAAATATAGACTTGCATATGGATCAAGTAATGCATATACATCAAAAGTAAATACTTTGATCATACTAGTGACAATATCTGCTGAATTGTCCTACTCTTGGCGATTGGTGATAGCATACAGATGGTTTTATTCTCCGTCTGTCCCTAAAACAGCTCCTCTAGGTGCAGTTGTGTCTGTCGGAACCATTGAAGAAGATTAGACTATATTCCCCACATTACCATTACCCTGCCTATTCTTAGGGTACTTTCTCAAGAAATGACATGTCTGAACACAGTTGAAGCAGCCATTGGAGCCATCACGACACGCTCCTGGATGGTTCCTAGCACACTTAGCATATGCAGGAGTCCAATTGTCCCCTTGTGCCACACTACCTTGAGACTGAGCAGGTCAGGCTCTGAAGTTGTGCGAATTCTGATTCCTGAACTCACCTCTGTTTTTTGGTGCAGGTGCACTAGCAGATGATGGAGCAGGTCTATTTGGCCTTTGTTGAAAAGATAACATGTTCGCATTTTCGGCCTTCTAATGTCCGAACTCATTGCCTATTGTCTTAGCTTTCGTACTGCAGAACTCTTCCTTATTTGTCTACTTGTCTTCCTCAACCTGCTGCATATGGATCATAAGCCATGCTATGTCCATGGCCCCTATCAACATAGATGCCTTACCCTCTTTTCGTGACAAGCGGGACAATCAAGACATAAATAGACTCATCATGCTCCTCATATCAAAAACCATCTCCGGAGCATAACAGGACAATTGACTGAACTTGAGGTTGTACTCATTCATACTCATGGACTCCTGCTTAAGAGTGATAAATTAGCTTAACTTTGCCTCTCTCAACTCATGGGGAAATAACGCCCCATAAAGGCACTTTTAAACACAACCAAGCTCACAATTGGTGCCTCTTCAGCCCTGCTCTTTTTCCAATTGTCGTACCAAATCCTTGACACACCCTTGAGCTGGTATGCAGCTAACTCCACTCGATCAACATCAGACACATGTTTAACATCAAACACCTTCTGCAGATCCTCCGTAAAGTTCTCCAGATCCTCAGTGACATTTGTCCCTTTGAATTCTGGAGGATTCATTCTCATGAACTCACAAATCCTGGATGTATTTGCCACATCCTGACGAAGCCCTCTCTGTTGAATGGCTTGGTTGCTCACAACTTGATTCGACATCCGGATAGCATCTCAGAACTCAGAATAAGTTACCTCTCCTTGTTGTTACACTTCTGGTGCATTGGGTATCCCTTGATCTTGAGGGTCAACATTTCTCCTTGAATGATGACCTGGAAAAGTTCTTCGTGGACGCATGATCTGAAAAGATACGCGCAAGCACGAATTAGAAGGAAAGTTGCATAGAGTTAAACTCTATCGCATGAAAGAAGGAGTAAGAAGGAAGGGAAATGTTTCCTAAATGTTGAAGCCTCCTAGTTATAGATGTGGCACGCTTCACATCGTTAACCAGGACTCTATAAACACGGCTTCATAGACACCCTAGGACTCTTAAATAATGTGCACTGATACCAAGTTTTTCACGCCCGAATCTATAACCTGGACGTGCCCGGCACTTGAGAATCATTGTTAGTCCCCAAGTGAACCCTTAGCCTGGCTGATTACTCAGCGGAAGACTTACTCAAGTGAAATAGTAACCTCAAATGTAAACTCAACTCTTAAAGAATCATTGTTAGTCCCCAAGTGTTCAACTCAAAGTCTTTAAAACATCACAAGGGAAATGGGAAAAAGACTCCTCAATTACTACTGTCTATGAAACCTCTTAAATACTATGATTGAAGTCAGGAAAAGACCCAAGACATCCTAACAAACTGGAAAATAAATGTGGAACCCTCCAGAAGCAAGGAGGCTCACCAAAGCTAACTAGGACTGCAATTGGTATCAACGAAGCGCTTGTTGATGAACCTGGATACCTTTATCTGCATCATGAAAAGATGCAGACCAAATAGCGTCAGTACATTGAATGTATGAGTATGTAAGGGGACCTCTAGAACATAAACATAAGCTTGAACTGATAAAAAAATAAACCATACTCACCTCAACTCAACTCAACTCAACTCAAGAATACTCAACTCAACTCAATATGAAGGCACCAAAAGTTGCAATATATATAAAGCTCTTAAAACAGTAGATAATAACTCAATGTATATAAAAATACAATAATGAGCTCTTTACTCTTCTTTGGGAGATTCTCTAACCGACAACAATCACTATGAACTATATGATGATACATCATCTCGCCCACGCTACAAAACCTGTCTTATACCTTACCAGAATATATATGACATCCTCAACTAAGTAGATCCACTATGTTATTCTTAAAATAAATAAGGAATCATCTAAAAGGTATGATCCTTACCCATGTTGGTATACATGGTTTATGAGGATTTTGAGTTGTCTGAACTCATCCCCATATCGGTGCTCAATACTACTCCCAATAATATATATAAATAATGCTCATATGTTTAAAAACATAACTCCTCCTCAATTTGAGATAATTACTCAAAGGTTTCTCTTAAAAGAGAAATTTCTCAAAAACTCCTCATAAACTCATTTGGAAATCAGTGTTTCTCTCATTTTAAAGGTAAAAGTACTACTCTTGGGAATACTTAGTCCGCTCATACTCATTTTGAAATATGAATCCAACTCTCCTCATTCTCATACACATTTAGTCAATTCTTAAAACAAGTTATAGATGATTGTAAGAGACTCCTTAAAATGACTCAAAAAGGTTTCTCAAACTTTACTCTTAATCTTTACTTTATTGCGAACGAATAATTAAGCTTTATGATTAGGATATAGGATCCCTCAATTACTTATAGAGGCTTAGATAGTTGATAATAAGAAATGGACCAAGACTCAAATTGTAGAGCACTGGCGCGACGCGCAGAAGATTTTTTATTTTTGGTCGTGAAATAATTTTTGAGGCAGAGGACTCCGTATTCTCTCCGCGACGCAGAGATAGGGTGATCATCTGGGGACTGAAATTTTAACACGCCTCCCTAATGCGGACCTGGGAACAGATGATTCTTGATATTTTATTCCTCTCTCGAACTCGATTCAATTCATACCCAATGCAATTCCATGGTCCAATTTCATGAAATTTCACAAACCGAGAACAATTTCAATGAAACCCACCCAAAACTCTATCAAGAGACTCAACGACCCAAGGACCTCCATAATCAATTAAACTCAAGAACTTCTCAATAACTCCATAATCAACTTCAAGAATGAATTCATGGGTAAAGGTTTACATGATTGGCGTGAAAGCAAACAATCCCAATACTATGAAAGCTTACATACCTTGTAGGAACTAAGTTGTTGGCGAAAAATCTTCAAAGCTTGCAAGAATCTTGAACTTTCTTCTTTTTCTCCTCTTTAACTTTTCTCTCAAAACCCATGCTCTTTAGGAATGACTATGAATGATTTCAGTCAGTTTAGACCCCTAAAAGGGTGAAAAACGTGTAGGCCTAGTGGGGTAGGGAAAAGACCAAAAAATCCCTCCTTAAAATGGATGAATTGCCTTACCTAGACAGGCTGCACTCAAACAGGCATATCTCCTTCATTCGAAATCAGAATTTAGTAAACTCGGCGGCGTTCAAAAGAGGTCTTGAAGACCTTTGATTTTCTGCTTAATAGGCCACCCAACTCATTCTTTGCTAAAAGTTATGGTAGTTTAAAGTGACCCAAATCTTAAAATTGACCAAAATTGAAGGTATTACAAAAGGCATAAACGAGAGTTAGAGAGAAAGTGCTCCAACATCAAAAACAAAATAAATAAACAAAACAAAAAGGAAAGGAGTTGATGGGAAGAGCATCAACAAGAGTTTGAGAGACGGTGCTCCAATACCAAAAAAAATAATCAATAAGTAGGCATTGGTGGGAAGAGAATCAACCTTGGAAGTTTGAGAGAAGTGCTCCAAAAAACCAAGAGAAAAAATATTATGTGTTGGATAGTAAGTGCTTGAACATATGGAAGTTGGAGAGAAGTTCTCCAACGCAACCAAGAAGAAAAATATTGTGAGTTGGGGTAGAATTTCTCTAACACTTAGAAGTTGGAGAGAAGGTGTTTTAAAATATCCAAGAAAAATAATATGAGATTTGAAGAGAATTACTCAAAAAAATTTAAGATTGAAAGAGAAGTACTACAACAATTGAAGATTGAAGAGAAGAACTCCAACAATTGAAGATTAAAGAGAAGTTCTCCAGTACAACAATAACGAAAAGAATGAAATTGAAGATTGAAGAAAAGTGTTTTTCACTACAACAACATTGACAGGAAGAAAGATACAAGAGCATACAATTGTAACACCCCAAAAATTTCTAAGTTAAGACTCAAACAATTCTTCATTTACTTGAAGGGTAATATCCGGTGATTCTTAAATTGTCCATATATGTAAAGGTAAATTATTTAGTATGGGGATGCTTTTGGATATCAATTAAGGTCACTAGAAACTCCTAGCACAAAGTAGAGTTAAAAGTAACCTTATCGATTAAGTTTTGATGTAAGATTCTACTTGGGTCAACTTCAAACGACCATATCTCTTAGAATATAAAGAGTTACGTGGCCCATCACCTCTCAAATTAAGGGTATTTGAATCTTCTTTCCAACACCACCAATTTCTCAACAATATGAGGTTTGAGTAAAAATTTATTATCATTTTAGTAACCTGATAGAGTGTTGTGACGAATTAACCGATGAGAAAACATTAAAAAGGTCATTTTGGTCGTTTTACCTCTAAGAAAACCCCAAACGAATTTTTTGACTAATTAAATACCCAAAACAATAAGATTTTCATCTCTTAATTCATCATTGCCTTCTCTCTCAAACCCTAAAGCAAAACCCTACGGAAAAATCAAAGTAGAAGATTCCATTCAAGATTCTTCTTCAAGGTAAGTCTTTCTCCAAGAATTCCATTCTTTCATACTCAAATTCTTCCATATAATAATGAATCACTAATGAAAATTATATTTCTTGGCCATAGAAATTTCAAGAAACTAATTTAAGAATCTCGAGAAAGGTTCTTGATTGTTCTCTTTCAAACTAGGGTTTCAAGGCTTCTAATCAAGTTCTTTTTCAAGATTCTTCAAGAAGCTTGTTCTTTCAGATATGTAAGGCTATCATAGTGTTGGACTAGTTCGTCCTCACTCCCTACATCTACTTTCCAATAAGTAAAAGAGAAATCTTGGATTCTACCCCTATATTTGAGTATTCTTGAGATGAGTTGATTTTAAGTTCTCGAGATCCTATTTATTTTTAAAATTCTATTCCTAATTATTGAATTGCTATATGTTATGAATTAAGATTCTTGAGTTGATTTTTTCATGTCTATATTTCAGCATGAACCCTATGAATTGAGTATTTTTTAAGATGAGTAGTATCGTTGAGTTCTAAGTTCTTGAGTTATCAGTACTGAGTTTCCATATTGCTGTTAAAATCCCTGAGTTGAGTCGTTCATGTCCATAATTCCGTATGAACCCTATGAATTTAGTTATAAATCTTGAGAAGCCTTTTAATGTCAACTTGAGTTTTAAACTAAGTTGTTTTGAGGAAGTAAAGATGAGTTTTGAGAAAGAGTTTCTAAAACCTTATTAGTAAGATAATCGAGTATGCCATCAATGTTTAAGCAGTGTGGTATCTAGTTATGCCATTAATATTTATGAAGTATGACTTTCCGAGTCATCAATGAACATATCACAATATGATTTAGAGAAAGAGTTTTCAAATATGAATTGAGTAAGAGTTAAGAAAACTAAGTATTCCCAAAGGTATCAGTTTTTACATTGATAAAATATAAACTTTGATTTCTAAATGAGTATTGAGTTCAAAGATATTTCAACAGCAGTTACCTCTTTTAAAAGGATAGTTTGAGCAATTATCTCAAACCAGAGGAAGAGGATGTATTTAAACATTGAGAATGAGTATATATTATTGGGAGTAGTACAACTCAAAATCCTCATAAACCATGTCTGCCAACATGGGTAAATGATCATACTTTTTAGATGAATCCTTATTGCTTAGTGGATCCACTAAGTTGAAGTGTTATATACCATGGCAAGGTATATGACAGTTCAGGCAGCATGGGCGAGATGTTGTATCATCACGTAGCTCATAGTGATGGTTGTTGGTTAGAGAATCTCCCAAGTAGAGTTAAAAATATATTTTTATTATATCACTTAATATGATGAGTAAATATTTTTGTAAAATTTTAATAATTTCATTTTTTTATTTCTTTACATCCAATTGAGTATACATCTATAACTATTGCAGTCCTTTCATTCAATTATTTGTTATTAAGCTATATTACATACTCGTACATTCAATGTACTGATGTCATTCAACCTGCATCCCTTTATGATGCAGATATAGGTGTTCATGATTATCAACAGGCACTTCGTTGAGATCACTCTACATTTCAGTTAGCTTTGCTGAGCCTCTTTTTAATCAAGAGGACTTCACATTTACTTTCTAGTTAGTAGTTTTGCGGTGTCGTGAGTTTTGTCCCGACATCCTTCTTCATAGATAGACAATTTTGGAGAATCTTTCAGTTTCAAATATTTGATTTTAAACCTATGTTTCATACTCAGTATATCCAACTCAGTTTTGAGATTCAGTAAACTACTTTTTAACATTTCTTCCCTTTTGATGCTTATGTATTCTTGAGTTAGTCTTCCTGTTGTAGTCAGCCAGGATGAGTGTTTACTTGAGCGCCAACAATAGTTCTCGAGTGCCGTTCACATCCAGGGTGTAAGTTGGGCCGTGACAAGCTTGGTATCAAAGCACAGAGTTCAAGTGTCCTAGGGTATCTATGAAGCTGTGTCAAGTAGGATATTATTTATGGTTGCGAGGACCCACTTCTATAAATGAGGAACTAAAGGCATTTAGGAAAATTCTCTCTTCTTTCATACTCTAAATCATGCAATAAAGCTATGTCATGAGGAACTTATTTAAAACTCATGTGTTTCTTAGATTCATTCGACTATCCCTCATACTCAAGGTAGTTGAAAAGCAAAACCAGTTCCATATCGATGGGTTACTCTCAGAAAAAGTCTTGATACTATAGATGGGTTAGAGAAAAGCCTGTGAGTGAGTTTAAGTGTTCAGATTCAAAATAATATACTCTTATTCATATGATTTGTGTGTTCGAACTAAAGCGAGATGTACTCTCACTCTCTTTTCTCTAAACCTTGTTTCAGTTGAGACCCTTATCAGGAATGTGTTTTAGAGCTTGGGTAGTATTTTAACCTAAAAAGATAGTATGAGTTATGATGTTATAAGTAGTAGTAGTAGTAGTAGTAGTAGTAGTAAAAGTGCCTAGAGTTAAAAGAATGCATACAGAGGTTCAATAATCTAAGAAAGAGAGATAGTGATTAGGAAAGCTATGTTATTATAGTCATGCACCCAGTAAGTTATTAATGAGGATTTTTTTCCTTATAGGTAGACTAAGAAGTGATGAGTTTGTGTGGATTTCATGATAAAAGGTAGAGTAATAGTTACTGGTTAGGATGAGTTAGAGTATATATCAACTAGAAAGTAATTTATGTTGATGTGTCATTGTGTTAGTAAAAACCAAGTGTAGGTGTTGAATAGAAGAACATGAGTATTCATGAGGTGATAAATCTAAGCCAAGCTTATGATTTTTTAGGAGAGCCCGTAATATTCAAAGTGTTATAGAACTAATTAGGAATTGATGTATAGTGAATTAGTAAATAGTACTTAACTGTTGAAGTGGAATGTGGCAGTAATATGTAAGGATGTAGACTGAGAGATAAAGATTGACTACTTATCATAAGGTGTTAGTGGTGAGTGTTTCTAAATTTTAATTTAGTAGTTGTAAGTTTGTATAGGAAGTGAGCAATCATATTAATATTCGGGTTTAGTAATAAACATTAAGTTTGAATTTTAGATGAGCGTCATGATCAAAAGAATGACAACATGAGGGTGATGATATTAGTCTTGAGATCTGGTCTGGTAGACTTGACATAGAGTAGGTGAGGAATTGAGATGTTAGGTGTAATGAATATGAGTAGTACAAGTGAGGGATCCTAACTTTTAGATAAGGGCAGTGAAGTATGGCTATGTCATAAGAGTAACAAGAACATTAAAAGTTTAATGACCCGAGCCTACACCCTGGACGTGGCCAAAACACCAGAACCATTGTTTGTCCCTAAGTGAACCCTCATCCTGGCTAACTACAAGCGGAAGACTAACTTAACCATACAAATCTTAAAACATAATAAAATTCATTTAAACTCAAATAATTAACTCAGAATATAATCGTATATTCAAATAGCCAAACCTAGGCAACTCAAGTCTTTAAAACATTTAACAAGATAAATGAAATAGACTTCTAAAACTCTATTGTCTATCTCTGAAGCCTCTAACTGACAAAGATGGAAGTCGGGACAAGGCCCACAACATCCTAACAACTGATATAACTGAATGTACAAGTGGAACCCTCCGGAAGAAAGGAGGCTCACCATAGCTAACTCGAACTCCATGTGGTATCAACGAAGATCCTGTTGATAACCCTAAATACATGTATTTGCATCACGAAATTATGCAGGAAAAATGGCTCAGTACGTGGAATGTACGAGCATGTAAGGGGAATTCTAAAACATAAACATAGGGTTGACCTTGATAAAAAGGAAACATGCTTACCTTTTCTGAACTCGCTCAACTTAACTCAACTCAAGAATAAGATACTCAACTCAATGATACTCAACTCAAGATACTCAACTCTGGATACTCAACTCAATATAAAGAAATAATAAGAGATGCAATTTATGGAAACTTTTAAAACAGTAGAAAGCAACTCATTGTATTTAAGAATACAATATACTCAGTTTGTATGCAAGGATAGAATATAAACTCTTTTTGTATATGAAATTACAAAATAAACTCTATGTATATAAGAATACAAAATATCTCTGTGGGAGTTTGTCTAACCGACAACCATCACTTATGACATATGTGATGATACAATGTTTTGCCTCACGCTGCCTAGATTGTCCTATACCTTGGTAGGGGTATAGAACCAAACTACTAAGTGGATCCACTAGTCTATGCTAAAAAGAATTAAGGAACCATCTAAGAAGTATGACCCTTTCTGCCCACGTTGGCTACATGGTTTATGGGGGTTGTGAGTTATCTGAACTTTCCCTCGTATCGGTGCTCAATACTACTCCCAAAATATACTAGCTCATATGTTTAAAAAGATAACTTTTTCTATGGTTTGAGATTATTACTCAAAAATATTTCTCCTAAAATAGATGGTACTCAAACTCCTTAAAACTCTTTTAGAAATCTCTGTTTCCTCTCATCTTAAATGTGAAAACATTTACTCTTGGGAATACTTAGTTCTCATAAATCATTTTAAAGAAATGAAGTCAACTCTCCTCTTTATCAAAAACATTTCTAAATCATATTATAATATGATCATTGATGACTCAGAAAGTCATACTACATAAACATTGATGGTATATATATATACCATACTGCTCATACATTGATGGCATACTCGATTGTCATACTAATCATGTTTCAGAAAACTCTTTTCTCAAAACGCATCTTTACTTTCTCAAAACTCAGTTTAAGAACTCAAGTGTTGGCTTTATAAATATTTTAAAATTTTGTAACTCAAATCATAGGGTTCATGTGGAATTATTTACATGAACTACTCAACTTAGGGACCTTAATAACAATAAAGAACCTCAGTACTCAGAACTCAAGACTCAATGATACTACTCATCTCTAGACTGCTCGACTTATAGGGTTCATGTGGAATTATGGGCATGAACAACTCAACTCAAGGGCTTCATGGGTAACCTGTAGTAGCCCCATGATTAGGAATATAATCCGAAAATGATAAGGAACTCAATACTCGAGACTTAGAACTTGAAGATACTACTCCTCTCAAAGATACTCAACTAATGGAGTTCATGCGGAATTTATTGGCATGAACGACTCGACTCAAGGGTCTAAATAACAATATGGAACCCAAGTATATGAATCTTGTCTTTCTCATACATACTTTCTCAAAACTTAGCTCAAATCGACAGTTGATCTCAAAGGATTCACAATTGAACACAAAGATTTTCTTGAACTCTACTCCTAACTCATTCTTGAATTTGAATTATAAATTCAAGAGTTATGAGTCATGATATAAAAGATCTCAATAAAAATATAGCAATTCAATAATTAGGAATAGAACTTTTCAAAGACACATGAACTCAAGAACTCAAAGTCAACTTATCTCAAGAATACTTACATCTAGGGAAAGTATTCTAGATTACTCTTTTACTAATCTAAAAGTAGATGTAGGGTGTGAGGACGAACTAGTCCAACACTATGATAGCCTTACATACCTGAAAGAACAAGGTTCTTCAAGAATCTTGAAGAAGAACTTGATTAAAAGCCTTGAAACCTTAGCTTGAAGGTAAACGATCAAGAAAACATTTCTTGAGATTCTTGAATTAGTTTCTTGAAATCTCTATGACCAAGAATTATAATTTTCATTAGTGATTCATAATTGTATGGAGGATTTTGAGTTGAAAAAGTGGAATTCTTGGAGAAAGACTTACCTTGAAGAAGAATCTTGAAAAAGATTGAAAGAATCTTTAATGGAGTCTTGTACTTTGATTTTTTTCTTAAGGTTTTACCCTAGGGTTTGAGAGATAAGAGAATGATGGATTAAAAGATAAAAATCTGATTGTTTTGAGCCTTTTATTAGACAAGAAATTTGTTTAGGGTTTTCTTGGAGGTACAAAATTTAAAACAACCCTTTTTAATGTTTTCCGTCGGCTAAATTCGTAACAGCAATGTATAAGGTTACTAAAATAGTCATAACGTTTTACTCATAAATTGGATTGACGCGAAATTGGTGGCGTTGGAAAGTAGATTGAAATACCTTTAATTTAATTGGTTATGGCTCACGTAACTTTTTATATTCTAAGAGATATAGTTTTTTGAAGTTGACTCAAATAGAATCATACATCAAAATCAAATCGATGAGGAAGCTTCAAGAACACTTATCAAGAACTTATCAAGAAATTAAATTGCTCAATAATTATGGACAGATTCGCAAAAGAAACTCATGATTGGCGTGTGAGTGTATGAATCCAATACTATGGAAACTTACATACCTCTTAGGGATTAAACCCATGGCGAAAATCCGCAACAAAACTCAAGAACCTCGATGAATGCTTTGATCCTCTCCTCTTTTCTCCTCTTTTCTCTTCTTTTATCTTCTTGAACTCTCAACTAAAACCCTAGGCTTATATTAGGATTATAAAACTGAACCTAATCAGATTAGACCCCTAAAACCTTTCAGAAAATGAATTAAATCTGATTTGGTAAGGAAAAGACCAAATTAAAATACCCCTCACTATTTTTGGGTAACTTTCCTTAATTGGACAACTTAACTTCAAAAGGACATATCTCACTCATCTAAACTCAAAACTTACAAAACTCAGTGGTGTTAGAAAGATAATTCAAAGACCTTTCATTATCTATCTTGTTGCCCGCCTAACACATCCTGTACTGTGAGTTACGGTTATTTGAAGTGACCCAAAACTCATAACTTAAGCATAACTTGCAAAATTTTAGATTTTGCTATTTCCAATTTAGTTCTTTTTGGAACTCAAGGTGCTACATCTAGTGACCTTAACACTTAATAAATTTTAAATTCCTCGATAAAATCTCACTCACTACGAAGAACCGTTCGAGTCTTGGTTCATGTTATTTTGGGGTGTTATAACATCTCCCCCTTGGGATCATTCATCCTCAAATGACGGCTGGACTAGGTATGGAATGGGGTTACTCTTACTAAGGTCTGAGTCTAATGGTATTCTCTTATTATATTCAAGCTTAACCCAAATCCTTAAGTTTGGGTGCTATACTTCTCTATAGGGAATCTCATCCCAAGACTATTACTCTTTACCACCACATTGGGCTCATATCAAGAACCACCTAATGCTTAACAACACCACATTCAAGCCTAGTACTCTAAAAACTCCATGTACTCCTACTAACCAACACATGCGGAACCAACTAAGGGCTATCATTGAACTATTTCTCATAGTAAAACCTCATCCTCCTTTTCCTCCTCATTTATAACCTTAGATGGAATTATCACACCATCACTATTACGATAAGAACATCAACCTCCTATTTCTAACATCACTATATTACTAAAAGGACCTTCGAAAGGATATCTCCCATACTCTTTGGAACTCATTACTATCTTACTCTCAAACACTTGACTTTATTTCTCATCTCATCATCTCCCCCTTAGGTCTAAAGCTGGCACTTGAAAGCTATGAACCTATTCCAACATCTCTAAATGGTCTACATCCTCTTTTAATCTAACACTCGGGAGAAGCTTATCTCATGACTACTGAACTCTCCATAAGCAGGTACTAAGACCTTTTTCTAAGGTGTTTCTCTTAACCTCTTCTGATTACATACCCTCTCGGTACACCTCTTAATGCTCTTGTTACTCTTGTGACTTAGCCACACTTCACTACCCTTATCAAAAGGTTAGGGTCTCTCACTTGTACCACTCATATTTATTGCAGCTAAGCACCTCACTTCCTCACCTACTCTATGTCAAGTCTTCTAGATCAAATCTCAAGACTAACATCATCACCCTCATGGTGCCATCCTTTTGATCAAGATACTCATATCTAATTCAAGCTTAATGTTTATTCCTAAATCTGAATATCAACATGCTTGCTCGCTTACTGTACTAACTTACAACTACTGGATACAAATTAAGAAACACTAGTCCACTAGGACCTTATGACAAGTAGTCAATCCTTACCTCTTAGCGTCTACACTTACAATTTACCATCTCATTCCACCTCACAACTTAAATACTATTTACTCACTTACTGCGCATTTTCTCTCAAATAGTTCTATCATCCTCTAAATACCACGGGGTTCCCCCTTATAAAGTTAATAAGCCTAGCTTAGATCTATCACTTTACGAATACTCTGTACTTCTATTCAACACATGTATTTAGTCTCCTCTAACACGATGACACCTTGACATCAACTCTATTCTAGTTAAGAATAAACTCTAACTCATCTTGACTAGGAAGTCATACTCTACCTTCTATCATGAGTTCTTCACAACTCATTACTTCTTAGTCTACCCATAAGGGAAAAATCCTCATCAAAAACTTATTGGGTGCATGATTGAAATAACATAATCTGCCCCATCGCTATCTCCCTTTCATAGATCTCTATACCTCTGCATACTTTCCTCTAACTCTGGGGACTTTCACTACTATTGCTCGCAATCTCGTAACTCAGGCTACCTCTTCGGGTGAAAATACTACCCAAGCTCTAAATATAATTCCTCAAAAGGATCTCAGCTGAAACACGACTTAGGGAAAAGAGTACAACTCACTTTTAACTCAAATGCATGATTCATATGAAGGAATTACTCTGAAACTCAATATTTAACTCACTCATGGGCTTCTCTCATACCCCTCTGGAGTCACATGACTTTCTCAATACTTTTCCTAAGAATAAATCATCCATAAGGATCTTGGGATTTACTTTTCAACCTCCTCAAGTATGATGGGTAGTCGAATGAATCTGAGAAATGCACGAGTATGAATAAATCTCTATGACATAGCTCGATTGTACGTCTAAGAGTATGAAAGAAGGTAAGTTTTTCTTTAATGTTTGTAGTTCCCCGTTTATAGAAGTGGGGCCCTCACAACCATAAGCAAGACCCTACTTACACGACTTCATAGACACACTAGGAAACTTGAACTCTGTGCTCTGATACCAAGTTTGTCACGACCCAAGCCTACACCCTGGATGTGACCGACACTCGAGAACTATTGTTGGTCCCCAAGCGACCCTCATCCTTGTTGACTACAAGAAGAAGACTAACTTAAGCATACAATGCTTAAGACAAAATAAATTTCATTGTAACTCAAATAATTAACTCAGAATATAATCGTATATTCAACTAGCCAAAACTAGGCAACTCAAGTCTTTAAAATAATTAACAAGATTACTGAAACAGACTACTGAAACTCTACTGTCTATCTATGAAGCTTCTAACTGACAAAGATGGAAGTCGGGACAAGAGCCACGACATCCTAACAACTTATATAACTTAAAGTACAAGTGGAACCCTCCGGAAGCAATGAGGCTCACAATAGCTAACTCAAACTCCACGTGGTATCAACAAAGCTCCTGTTGATGACCCTGAATACCTATATTTGCATCATGAAATGATGTAGGCCAAATGGCTAAGTACGTGGAATGTACGAGCATGTAAGGGGAATTCTAAAGCATAAACAAACGTTTGAACTTGATAAAAAGGAAACATACTTAACTTTTCTGAACTAACTCAACTCAAGAATAAGATATTCAACTCAAAGATATGATAGTCAACTCAAAGGTACTCAACTCAAGATACTCAACTCTGTATACTCAACTCAAATATAAAGCAACAATAAGAGATGCAATATATGGAAAGCTTTTAAAATAGTAGAAAGCAACTCAATGTGTTTAAGAATACAATATACTCAGTTTGTATGCAAGGATACAATATAAACTCTGTTTGTATATGAAAATACAAAATAAACTCTGTGTATATAAGAATACAAAATATCTCTGTGGGAGTTTCTCTAACCGACAACCATCGCTTATAGGCTATGTGATGATACATTATTTTGCCTCACGCTGCCAGGGTCGTCCTATACCTTGCCAGGGGTATAGAACCTAGCTACTAAGTGTATCCACTAGTCTATGCTAAAAAGCATTAAGGAATCATCTAAAAAGTATGACTTTTCTACCCAGAGTGGCTACATGGTTTATGGGAGCTGTGAGTTATCTGAACTGTCCCCCATATCACTGCTTAATACTACTCCCAAAATATACTAGCTCATATGTTTAAAAACATAACTTTTTCTGTGGTTTGACATTATTACTCAAAAATCTTTCTCTTAAAAGAGATGGTACTCAAACTGCTCAAAACTCTTTTGGAAATCTCTGTTTCCTCTCATCTTAAATGTGACACATTTACTCTTGGGAATACTTAGTTCCCATATATCATTTTAAAGAAAATGAACTCAACTCTGCTCTTTCTAAAACACATTTAAAAATCATATTATATTATGATCATTGATGACTCGGGAAGTCATACTGCATAAATATTGATGGTATATCTAGATGTCATACTGCTCATACAGTGATGGCATACTCGATTTTCATACTAATCACGTTTTAGAAAACTCTTTTCTCAAAACTCCTCTTTACTTTCTCAAAACTCAGTTTAAGAACTCAAGTGTTGGCTTTATAAAGCTTTTTAAAATTTATAACTCAAATCATAGGATTCATGTGGAATTATGAACATGAACGACTCAACTCAGGTATCTTAATAACAATAAAGAACCTCAGTACTCAGAACTCAAGACTCAATGATACTACTCATCTCTAGACTGCTCGACTTATAGGGTTCATGTGGAATTTTGGGCACGAACAACTCAACTCAAGGGCTTAATGGGTAACATGTAGTAGCCCCATGATTAGGAATATAATCCGAAAATGATAAGGATTCACAATTGAACTCAAAGACTTTCTTAAACTCTACTCTTAACTCTTTCTTGAATTTAAATTATGAATTCAAGAGTTATGATTTATGATATGAAGGATCTCAATAATAATATATTAATTTCATAATTAGGAATAGAAATTTTAAAAGAAACATGAACTAAAGAACTCAAAATCAACTTATCTCAAGAATACTCAAATCTAGGGAATGTATCCTAGATTACTCTTTTACTGATCTGAAAGTAGATGTAGGGCGTGAGGACGAACTAGTACAATACTATGATAGTCTTACATACCTAGAAGAACAAGGTTCTTGAAGAATATTAAAGAAGAACTTGATTACAAGCCTTGAAACCCCAGCTTGAAGGTAAACGATCAAGAAAACATTTCTTGAGATTCTTGAATTAGTTTCTTGAAATCTTCATGACCAAGAATTATGATTTTCATTAATGATTCATAATTTTATGGAGGATTTTGAGTTGAAAAAATGGAATTCTTGGAGAAAAACTTACCTTGAAGAAGAATCTTGAAAAAGATTGAAATAATCTTGAATGGAGTCATCTACTTTGATTTTTCTGTAGAGTTTTACCGTAGGGTTTGAGAGAGATGAGAATGATGGATTAAAAGATGAAAATCTGATTGTTTAGAGACTTTTATTAATCAAGAAATTTGTTTAGGGTTTTCTTGGAGGTGAAAAACCAAAAATTAACCTTTTTAATGTTTTCCCGTCGGCTAAATTCGTAACAACACTGTATAGGTAACTAAAATTGTCATATGTATTTACTTAGAAATTGGATTGATGCAAAAGTGGTGGCATTGGAAAGTAGATTCAAATATCTTTAATTTAATAGGTTATGGCTCATGTAAATCTTTATATGCTAAGAGATATGATTGTTTGAAGTTGACTCAAGTAGAATCTTACATCAAAACTTAATCGGTAAGGAAACTTCAAGAATACTTATCAAGAACTCATCAAGAAATTAAATTGCTCAATATTTATGGATAGATTCGCAAAAAAAACTCATGATTGGCGTGTTGATGAATGAACCCAACACTATGAAAGCTTACATACCTCTTAGGGATTAAACCCATGGCAAAAATCTGCAACAAAACTCAAGAACCTCGACGAACGCTTTGATCCTCTTGTCTTTTCTCTTTTTGAACTCTCCACTAAAACCCTAGGCGTATATTAGGATTATTAAACTGAATCTAATCAGATTAGACCCCTAAAACCTTACTAAAAATGAATTAAATATGATTTGGTAAGGAAAAGACCAAAATACCCCTCACCATTTTCGGGTAACTTTCCTTAACTGGACAGCTTAACTTCAGAAGGACATATCTCACTCATCCGAACTCGAAACTTAGAAAAATAGGTGGAGTTAGAAAGATAATTTAAAGACCTTTCGTTATCTCTCTTTTAGCCCACCTAACTTGTCTTGTACTGAGAGTTATGGTCATTTGAAGTTGATCCAAAACTCATAACTTAAGCATAATATGCAAAATTTCAGATTTTGCTATTTCCAATTTAGTTATTTTTGGAACTCAAAGTGCTACATCTAGTGACCTTAACACTTAAGAAATTTTAAATTGCTCGATAAAATCTCACTCACTATGAAGAACGGTTCGAGTCTTAGTTCAATTTTTTTTTAGGGTGTTACAAAAACTTGTACCGAGATTGTATGTAATCAGACGAGGTTGCAATTAAGTTAATGATTTTCCATGTGTGCCTAGATAGTATATTTGAGCTTTCAATGTGGAATAGGCTGAGGTGAGCATTATTTTGTTTCCTTAAGAGTTAAATGAATAGGCCTTATAAGCAAATGAGAAGAGGTTAATAAAAGAATTTTAGAAAGAGGTCCTAGAAGAAGTCTTAGTATCTGCTTATGGAGAATTTCGTAGCCATGAGATAAGATTTTCGAGTATTAAAGGGAATGTAGACTAGTTTAGAGATGAGGGAATGGGTCTATTGTTTTCAAGTGTCAGTTTTAGACCTAAAGGGGAGATGATAAGATGAGAAATCAAGTCAAGTGTTGAGAATGAGATAGTTATGTCTTCCAAAAGATTTGAAGAGGTACTTCAATCCATTCATACTCTAGCATATTCCTCAAAGTTCAGTCTTTTCAACATTATGATGATATTTCTTATATCAGAATTGTGTTCATGACCTATGCTCATTCACTTTATAGAGATTCACATCTAAGCTCAGTTTCCAGAATGAGAGGTAAAGCCTTTAGCCCATTGATCTCAATCTTACTCCATAGATTTATGGATAAAAACCTCATGATATGAACTTATTAATATAAGCATTCATGTCTCATAGTATGCTCAGTCTCGCAAATCCATGAATTACTCTCAATGGCTAGCAACATAATGTTATTTCATGCATATTCTTATATCAGAATTCTCGAATGAATTGTGGTTATGATCTTTTGCCCTAAAGTCCTTTCAGTAATCCTTTTTAGTTTTGGAGAGTGGTGTTGTTGATAGTAGTTGTGTGATGATGGAAGAGAGGATTACTATTTCTTATTGTGATAATGATGGTGTGTCTATTCCATCTAAGGTTATGAATGTGGAGGAAGAAGGAGATAAAGTTTTTTTCAATGAGTACTAAGTCAACTTTCTGGTGGTAATGCATGAAAGTGTTCAGTTGGTAGAGATGATGAGAGGATGAGAAGTTCTTAGAAAGTGGGTTAGTACGAGTCTATGGAGTAGTTAAGATTTTAAGCTTGAATGTGGTGTTGTAAACATGTGGACAATGTGTGATACATTAGGTGTTTCGTGATATGAACTCAAGTTAGCTGAATATAGTAGTAAGGAGTAGTGTTCTGGGGATGAGATTTCCTACAGAGGTATAGAACCTGAATCTTGTGATTTAGATCACAATAACCACCCTATGTTAAGTTCTTTGTGATTCTGAGTTAGACTTGAATATAGTAAGAGTAACCCCTTTCCATTCTAAGACCACCCATCATTCGAGAAAGAATGATCCCAATGGGGAGATATTGTAACACCTCAAAAATTTCTATGTTAAGACTCAAACCATTCTTCATTTACTTGTAGAGCAATATCCGGTGATTCTTAAATCGCCCAAATGTGTAAAGGTAAATTCTTTAGTGTGGGAATGATTTTGGATATCAATTAAGGTCACTAGAAACTCCTAGCACAAAGTAGAGTTGAAAGTTTCCTTATCGATTAAGTTTTGATGTAAGATTCTATTTGGGTCAACTTCAAATGAACATATCTCTTAGAATTTAAAGAACCATAAGCTATCAAATTAAAGGTATTTGAATCTTCTTACCAACGCCACAAATTTTGCAACAATATGAGGTTTGAGAATAAAGTTATGACAATTTTAGTAACTTGATAGTGCGGTGACGAATTAGCCGACGAGAAAATATTAAAAAGGGGTAATTTTTATCTTTTTACCTATAAGAAAACCCTAAATAAATTTCTTGACTAATTAAAGATACAAAACAATCAAATTTTCATCTCTTAATTAATCATTCTCTTCTTTCTCAAATCCTAAAGAAAAACCCTAAGGAAAAATCGAAGTAGAATATTCCATTCAAGATTCTTTCAATCTTTTTGAAGATTCTTTCAATCTTTTTGAAGATTCTTCTTCAAGGTAATTCTTTCTCCAAGAATTCCATTCTTTCCAACTTAAATTCCTCCATACAATTATTAATCACTAATGAAAATTATAATTCTTGGCAATAGAACTTTCAAGAAACTAATTTAAGAATCTCGAGAAAGGTTCTTGATTGTTCTCCTTCAAGCTAGGGTTTCAAGGCTTCTAATAAAAAATAATAATTCAAGATTCTTCCAGAACCTTGTTCTTTCAGGACATAATACATAAACATGACCCTTAACTTGGCATTAGCGGACAACTATACCCTCCAACTTTGAGTGTGCACAAGTAGACACTTAAACTTGTATAAAATTGAACAAGTAGACACACATGTCCTACATGGGATAATACATGTAGGATGCTACATAGGACATAAAATTTTCATGTAGGGTTTCATGTAGGACGAATGTGTCTATTTGTTCAATTTTATACAAGTTTAAGTGCCTACTTGTGCACACCCAAAGTTAAAGGTCATAGTTGTCGGCTAACGCGAAGTTAAGGGTCATGTTTATGTATTATTTATTCTTTCAGGTATGTAAGGCTATCATAGTATTTCACTAGTTCTTCCTCATTCCCTACATCTACTTTAAAATCAATAAGAGAGAAATTTAGGATTCTATCCCTATATTTGAGTATTTTTTAGATGAGCTGATTTTGAGTTCTCGAGTTCCTGTTTCTTTTCGAAATTCTATTTCTAATTATTGAATTGCAATATGTTATGCATTAAGATTCTTGAGTTGATTCGTTCATGTCTATATTTTAGCATGAATCTTATGAATTGAGTATTTTTGAGAGAGTTCTGAGTACTGAGTTTCCATATTGCCATTAAAATCCCTGAGTTGAGTCGTTCATGTCGATAATTCCGCATGAACCCTATGAATTGAGTTATAAATCTTGAGAAGCATTTTAAAATGAACACTTGAGTTTTAAGCTGTGTGTTTTGAGGAAGTAAAGATGAGTTTTGAGAAAGAGTTTCTAAAACATGATTAGCATGACAATCGAGTATGCCATTAATGTTTAAGCAGTATGGTATCTAGTTATGCCATTAATGTTGATGCATTATGACTTCTCGAGTCATCAATGATCATATCACAATATGATTTTGATATATTTTGAGAAAGAGTTTTCAAATATGAATTGAGTAAGAGTATAAGAGAACTAAGTATTCCCAAAGGTATCCGTTTTTACATTGATAAAAGAGAAACTTTGATTTCTCAATGAGTTATTAGTTCAAAGATATTTCAAGAGAAGTTATCTCTTTTAAAAGGATAGTTTGAGCAATTATCTCAAACTATCGGAAGATTATGTTTGTAAACATTGAGAATGAGTATATATTATTGGGAGTAGTATTGAGCACCGATTTGAGGATGAGTTCAGACAACTAAAAATCCTCATAAACCATGTCTGCCAACATGGGTAAAGGATCATATTTTTTAGATGAATCCTTATTTCTTAGTGGATCCACTAAATTAAGGTGTTTTATACCCAGCAAGGTATAGGACACTACTGACAGCGTGAGCGAGACGTTGTATCATCACGTAGCTCACAATGATGGTTGTCGGTTAGAGAATCTCCCAAGTAGAGTTAAAAGTGTATTTTTATTATATCACTTAATATGATGAGTAAATATTTTTGTAAAGTTTTAATGATTTCACTTCTTTATTTCTTTACATCCAGTTGATTATATATTTATATCTATTGCAGTCTTTCAAAGTTATTTGTTATTCAGCTATATTACATACTCGTACATTCAATATACTGATGTCATTCGACTTGCATCCTTTTATGATGCAGATATAGGTGTTCACGATTATCAACAGGTGCTTCGTTGAGATCACTGTACACTCCAGTTAGCTTTGGCGAGCCTCCTTTTATTCCAGAGAACATCACAGTTACTTTCCTGTTAGTAGTTTTTAGGTGTTGTGGGTCTTGTCCCGACATCCTTCTTTAATAGTAGAGGATTCATAGATAGACAGTTTTGGAAAGTCTTTCAGTTTCAGATATTTTATTTAAAACTTATGTTTCATAATTAGTATATTTAGTTCAGTTTTGAGATTCAATAAACTGTTTTTTAACTATTTCTTTCAGTTTGATGCTTATGTATGCTTGAGTTAGTCTTCCACTTGTAGTCACCCCGGATGAGGGTTCGCTTGAGGGCCATCGATGGTTCTCGAGTGCTGGCCACGTCCAGGGTGTAGGCTCAGATCGTGACAACAACTTTGAATCACGGGAGAATGTTGTAAAAAATAATTTAAAGGTGTATTTAATTATTTATGTTTAATTAGGATTTGATAGTTAGAGTGGTTACTAATCCTAGTTTGATTTTGTTTTTACTTTTATAAATAGGTATGCTACTAGTTATTTTCAATATACAGATATACATAGAAATATACAAAAATACAAGAGTATCTAAATAAAATATTTTCCTTCAGAGACAACATTATAAACATAGCTAACAAAAAAATAACTAAAGTGAAAAATATATTATTTGATGGGCCCTCCAAATATACAAAAAAACACCATCACTTTCACCACCAAAGACCATGAAGAATGTCATTTTTACCAAAAAATAATAATTAAGACTTCACAATATGTTTTCCAAAGTAAAAGGGTATCATTTATATAGGACTCTCATGTGGATTCTTGAGCTTCATTCTCATAGGTTAATTAATCAGATCAATTATTCAACATTGCATTATTTAATGCTAACGTAACATTCAAATTCTACAAATACCTTGTAATTATGGTACTTAGTTTGAAAAGGGTTGATATATATGTTAATTGAAGGTCAAACTCTAAAATACAACTAAATATGCATTCTAAAGGTTGCAACAGTTACAGAATATGAAATCAATTTCAACCTACATTAACGTTCGTAAAGTTGTGGTATGGGAGAATTTATGTGGTCAAGTATTGATTCATGTTTTTTATTTATTTAAGATTAATGGAATATGGAATATTATTAATAAGTGAAAAATAAATTTGATTAAGTGTTGGGTAAAATAGTAATCTATCTTTGCACTTTGAAGCTTCCCACCTTTAATAATAATAATAATAATACTTATATATATATATATATATTAAGAAGACTTTTTCCATGCCATTACATTGTTCCTAATTTATTTCCCTTGCAGGGTCAGTATTTGGAGACGTTTTGGCAAATGAATTTCATATCTCACTACTTTTCAATGCTATGGCACTGTGTGCACTCAAGGTATTTGATAATATGCCAGATAGTACTAACAATATTTTGTTATGTTTCTTTTTAGTAGATTTTTCACTATTTTTCTATCTATTATGCAATCACTGGGAAGATGCATCATCATAGTAGATTTAACTTGAATACTCCTCACCTTATCTTGAGCATCCTTCACTAAATCAACCCCCAAAGGTTTCACATCTCTAGTTTCAAACCATCCTATGGGTGATCTACATCCCCTCCCATAAAGTGCCTCAAATGGTGCCATATCTATGTTGGAGTGATAACTATTATTATAGGAGAATTCACACAAAGGTAAGAACTTATCCAATGCTCTCCAAAATCAATCACACATGCCCTCAACATGTCCTCTAACACTTGAATAGTCCTCTATGACTGTCCGTCCATCTGTGGATGAAATGTTGTACTAAAGTGAGTTGTGTGCCCAAATCATCATGTAATTTCCTCCAAAACTTGGAGGTAAACTACGTACAACGGTCTGATATGATAGAAAGGGGCACCCCATGGAACCTCACTATCTCTTTCTCATAAACCTTAGCCAATTGTTCAATATTATAATCTACTCTTACCGTAATGAAATGGGCTGACTTAGTCAATCTATCAACCACTACCCAAATAGAATGAAACTTTCCCAAAGTCTTGGGAAGACCAACCACAAAATACATGGCTATCCACTCCCACTTCCATTCCGGATTTGACATTCTTTGAAGCAAACCTGTAGGCCGTTGGTGTTCATACTTAACTTGTTGGCAATTTTGACACATCACCACAAACTCCGCTATATCTTTCTTCATGCTCGACCACCAATAAATTCGCTTCAGATCTCGGTACATCTTGGTCTTCCCCAGATAAATAGAATATCGTGAGCCATGGGATTCTGTCAACAATTTCTGAATTAAGTCATTAACTCGAGGAACACAAATCCTTCTTTTAAAACTGAGCACACCTTCCTCATCAAGAATGGTCTCTTGTGCCTTACCAATCGTAGTCTTCTTCTTAAGTTCATTCAAATTTTCATCCTCACATTGTTTGGCCTTAATCTATTCAATGAATGTGGCCCTAACTTCAATGCTAACTAACACCCCACCTCTCTTTGAGATGCCCAACTGCATGAACATAGACTCCAAGGTTTGAATTTCCTTAGCCAAGGGTCGCTTGGATACACTCAAGCAAGCTAAACTACCCATACTCACCATTTTTTGATTCAAAGCATCTGCCACCACATTAGCCTTACCCAGATGGTATTGAATGGTCACATCATAATCTTTGAGTAACTCCATCCACCTTCGTTGTCTCAAATTCAGATCCTTTTTAGTGAACACATGCTGCTAACTATGATGATCAGTAAACACTTAACACTTTACACTATAAAGGTAATGCCGCCAGATCTTAAGAGCAAACACTACCGCTGCCAACTCCAAATCATGTGTTGGATAATTCCTCTTATGCACTTTCAATTGACGCGATGCATAAGCTATAACATTCTTATCCTGCATCAACACAGCACCCAAACCAGAATGTGAAGCATCACAATAAATAATAAAATCTTTACCTTCTACCGGTAATGCTAGAATAGGTGCGGTGGTAAATAAAGTCTTGAGCTTTCGGAAGCTCTCCTTACATTTTTCAGTCCATTCAAATGGTATCTCTTTTTTGGTCAAATTTGTTAAGTGAGTGGCAATAGAAGCAAAATGCTTCACAAATCGATGATAATATTTAGCGAGCCCCACAAAACTGGTCGGCATGCTCTTTCTCACTTGGAAATTTTTGCATACAACCTTTGTTTTCCCAGAACAGCAAGAACAATACGAAGATGGTCGGTATGCTCTTTCTCACTTTTTGAATAGACCAAAATGTCATCAATAAAGATTATAACAAACAAGTCAAGAAATGGTTTGAACACCCCATTCGTCAGACTCTTGAAAGTTTCAGGCGCATTAGTCAAATCAAAAGACATAACTAGGAAGTCATAATACCCATAACGGGTTCTAAACGCCCCGTCTTCGGCACATCCTCATGCGTAATTTTCAACTGATGGTAGCCAAACCTTCGATCAATCTTAGAGAAAACTGATGCACCTTGCAATTGGTCAAAAATATCATCTATTTGGTAATCTATACACATTCGCATACTACCATCCTTTTTCTTAACAAACAAAACTGGAGCACCCCATGGGGAAGCACTAGGACGAATAAATCCTTTATCAAGAAGCTCTTGGATTTGAGCCTTAAGCTCTCTTAATTCTGCCGGAGTGATGCAATATGGAGGGATAGAAATGGCGCGGGTACCAGGTTCTAAATCAATGCAGAAATATGTATCTATATCCGGAGGCATACCAGGCAAATCATTAGTAAACACTTCTCTAAATTCTGATACCACATGAATAGACTCAATAGATCGAGACTCAACCTCAACATCCTGAATATGAGCAAAATAAGCCAAACAACCCTGCCCTACCAGTTTCCTAGCCCAAATGGAGGATATGATCTTAGCTTGCGTAGGCTTGTACACCCTTTCCCACTCTAACTTTTCCCTTCTCAAAATTTCTGGAGTTACAGACTTAGTATTACAATTAAGCACAACATAATAAGGGGACAACCAAGTCATGCCTAAGATTATATCGAAGTTAGTCATATCCAAAATCACCAAATCAGCACAAGTCTGAAAACCCAAAAACTAATAGATAAGAATGATAGACGTGGGTGACTATGACAGACTCTCCAACTGGGGCAGAAACATATATGGGGGGGATCAAGTATATCACAAATCATTGCAAATTCTGAGGCAAATCACACGGATACATAAGAATAAGTAGAACCCGGATCAAATAACACATTAGTCATCCAGTCACAGACAAGAATAGTACATGTTATCACTGCGTCTGATGCCTCTGCCTTATTCTTTCTTAAAAAGGCGTAACACTGAGCCATATCATCTTGTCGAGGGACTTCCCTGCCTGGTTTCACGTTACCCCTGCCTCTGTGGTATCACTGATTCCCTCCTTGCCCACCTTGTGGACGTCCTCGACCATTATTACCATTTCTCTAGACTGCTGCTGCGCGTAATCCATTATGTGCGGGTGGGGACAATCTCTCCTCATATGCCCAGGTTCCCCACCGTTGTAACACGTACGATAAAAAGATGGGCTGTTGCCCGCCAAAGATGCGACTCCCTAGCTATCCTGAATCAAATTATGAGGTGGAGGTCCTGAGTTTACATGTAGAGGCGGGCATAGTGGACTGAATTGGCCTGACTGCAAGTGTTGGTCTCCCTGACCCCTTGGAGTAAGAACCATGAAAGTTACTGGAGTTCCTGGCCCTTTTTGCCAATTCCATAGCCTGACCATCTCACCTCACCCCCTCCACTCTCTTAACAAACTCTGTTACTTAATTAAAGCTCCTCCCTGCAGAGGTCTTATGAAAATATAATACCTGCAACTCAGAGTTTAGTCCCTTAATAAAAAAATGGATCCTCTCTTCCTCAGTAGTCACCAATTAAGTATCATATCTAGACAAAGCGTGGAACTTGGCCTCATAAGAAGCCACATACATACCAGCTTGCTCCAAAGCCATGAACTCATCTTTCTTACGATCTCTAAAAACATAGCATGAAATTGGGTCCAAGTAAGTGGAGGTAAAACTGAAGATATGCATTCCACATAAGCTCTCCACCACTGCTTAGCCTCCCTTTGAAATTGAAAAGTCACGAACTCAACCCCATGCTGATGGATAATTCCCAACTTATGAAGTCTCTCATAGTAGTCTAAAATAAACTCATAACCATCCTCACTCTCAGAACCAAGAAATACATGAGGCTTTAGCTTCAAAAACATAGTCAACATTTCAAGCTCATTACCAGTCATAGAAGAACCTAACAAAGGACGGAATAAAGCATCATTACTTCCAGGTCCACCCACCTTAGGCGCAGTGATAGCAATAGGGTGATTGGCAGGAGCTTGAGTTGCTTGAACAAATGGAAGCACTCCAGGACCAACCAACCCTTTAAAGAATGACATGATCTGCTGAGCTAACACTGTGTCTATGGGAGGAATACATATAGTATCAGCCTTCACCTCTTCCTCTTGTCCAACATTAAACTCCTCCTCAACTTGTACATTCTCCTCTACCTCTTCATGGTGCACAGGAGGGGCCTCATTTTTGGGAGCATCTCCAACCATTGTTGCTCTTCCTCGTCCTCTACCCCTAGCTCTTCCTCTACCCCTGCCTCGACCGCGACCTCTCGCTGAAGATTCCTCAACTGGAGCATTGACAGGAGCTACTGGCCTGACGCCGCTGAACCTAGTGTTAACTATCTGCGGACAGAAGAGTGAAGGAGGTTAGATACCAATTTGAATCGCCAGATACCAATTGGAATCAAGTTATAGCACGAAAGGAGACAAGATAAAATAGAGAGATTTCCTAAAGTCCTATAGCCACTCGAAAAAAAGTACAGACGTCTCCGTACCATTCTGCAAGACTCTACTAAACTCATTTTGGTACATTGAGATCAATGAACCTAGGCTCTAATACTAACTTTTTCACGACCCAGACTGTCGTGATTGGCACCCACATTAACCCTCCTGTGGGAGAACCATTTATAGTAATTAGCTAACAAACTTAATCAAAATACTAAAGCATTTAAGTTACGAAAGCAAGTTAAATGCTAAGGAAAGAACTAGAGAGTTCCCATAAATTCCAAATAAACGTCTAACAACTAAATAAATGCGGAAAATACGCCTAGAACCAAAAAGTCAATGTACCAAAACTCTAACAATGAACTAAAAGTCTAAACAAGAAGGGTTACAACCCCAAACTAAAGTACTAACAACTAACTAGAAAGTCTTAGATGTGGACATAGACAGAAAGAGAACTTATGGCAGCCCGGAAGAACTGGCTCACCCTTGAATTTGAACGACGATCACAGGTCTTCTAAGTGGGGTCTGTCAATAGCCGCTTGAAGATGCCCTGTACTCAACAAAGAAAGAGCAAGTGCAATATCAGTACACAACCACATTGTACTGGTAGGATCACGCGGCTATCCCACTAAGTGCAACATACATAAGTCAATACAACAAAAAAATAACATGCGTACACTGAACTTATACAATAGCATCAACAATTTTGAACAACGAAAAGTTTCACGATTCTCAAATATCACAGTTATATCAAGTCATTGGTCTTTTCATGGAACCCAAACACAAATTGTAAGCATACGCAACATGGTACCCGATCCAATGATTATAATAGAATGTGGCAACCGATCCCATAATTATGCTGAAACGTGGCAACCGATCCAAGTTAGTGTGTTAGAACACAACACCCGCTCCATTCAACAAGCTACAATCACAATAACAAAGTACATTCTCATAATCATACAATCAAGTCATGATTCATGGCATTCATCATTCACCTATCCTCATTTACAATTAATGTGATCAATAATGCAACATTCACATAAATACATGTATCATAATGAAGCAAGAACAAACATACATCACACAATCATAGAATCACAACCATCACCTACCTCGAAACAAGCCTGAATTCCCTAAGAAACTTGATTCTTCCCTTTACGGATTTGTTCCGCCTGTTCTTGGTCTACAAACAATAATCATAACACAAGAATCAATAAACCATAACTAATTACCCGAATTGCTAACAATTCTATCAACCCTAGATCAAACCCATGATACTCATATTCCAAATTAGGGGTTTTTCCACCATAGTTTCCAGATCAAAACTCTTCTCCATCGATAATTACCCATTAGATTACATTCTACGGATCGAAAAATGGATTCGGGGAGTGAAAATCTTAACTTTAGCCTCAAGAATGGTGGAAAACTATTAAGAAAATCCATGAGTTCATTCCTTAGCTCTCAAGTTTGAAAATTACAGAATAAAACATTTTTGGGGTTTATTTCCGACTTTAAGTCGCATCTGTCCCGCCACAACGACTTCATCCCACTACAACGGCCCCGCCCTGGCGACTGAAAATACCGCTATAGCGGCTTGCACGGAACAGTGAGAAAAATTAATAATTCCAAGACCCCATTTCACAACACACCTTCATCCAACGACAATCAGAAACTATCCGTTGACGCTAAGATCAATTCCAGGTGTTCTACTCGCCCGGATTCAATTTCGTAAAGTCGTACGGGTTCCTTAATGTCTTATCTACCTACTCATGTAATCAAAATCATAATTTAATCGCCCAATTGCTACCATATTTCCCTAGACCTCACAGACTCCGATTTCATCCAAATCTGAACTAACTTGGGAAATCCCAAGTTACTACGAAAAAATTTTCCGGCCCAAAATTTTTCCCCGTTGGCTTTTCTATAACGACGGAAACAGGCCGTTACATACATGGGGGAGAATCATGTCAACCTACACTAGCAAGGTGATTACATGAACTTAAAGTATAAACGTAGATAAGATACTAGTGCCAAGTGGTGTTTAAAGGGCTTGAGAAAGTCTTGGGGCGGACTGTCCAATTCTACTATTTATTTTTGTAAAGCTCTTTGATTAGTTACCAAAAAAATATTATTTACCCGAACGAGATATTAATATTAAATCAAATAATTTAATCATAATTAACAATTTAAAGTGAGAATAAATATCATTCAATCCTTGTTAGACAACTAATTGATAAATATAAAATCAAAAGAGCTCAATTGATACGTAAAAGAGAAAGTGATGTATCATATACATTAATTGATCATTTCGGGAAAAAAAACTTTGAATATAATAGGACGAAACTATAGAAAAAAATAATAAATATAAAGAAAATCAAATTGAAATTAAAGAAAAAACATACCTTGTTCATGGATGATCTTTCAAGCAGATCATTGTAAAAAGCATTTGTTTTTTGTACTAAGTCAAGATCCTTCTTAGTTTCTTCAATTTCTAACATGTGTGCGCGCGCACGTGTGCATGTGCGTGTGTGCGCACTTGTGCATGTGCGTATGTGTGTGCGTGTGCGCGCACGTGTGTGTGTGCGCGCACGTGTGTGTGATATGATATGAAAATCCTAATATCAGAGGCTAATATTAGATATGAAACTCCCGTGTAAGGGTGCATTTCCGTTGAAATAAAATTAATGTTAGAAATTGAGCAAACTAAGAAGGAGCTTGACTTAGTACAAAAAACAAATGTTTTTTACAAAGATCTACTTGAAAGATCATCCACAAACAAGGTATGCTTTTTCTTTAATTTAAATTTGATTTTCTTTATATTTATTATTTTTTCTATGGTTTCGTCCTATTATATTCGATGTTAATGTGATAACTTTCTTAAAAAGTACACAACTTATACATGATTTGGTATATGTTAAGGTGCATATTTTTCTTATTGTTGCATTGTATTGTAGGCCAAGAAAATGGCTTACAATACACAATAGCTGATGCAACAACTAAAGAGGAAATAGAACGACCTAAAGAATATACATAGTATGAACGCTCCAAAATATGATGGATTTAATGCCTACTTTTTCAAAAAGGCTTGGACAATAGAGAAAGAGGAAATCACCAGTGTTTTGTTGTGTTTTTTTGAGACTGAAATATTGTACACTCAAATTAGTTGTACTTCTATTAATCTAATTAAAAAATTTGATGACCCCTTAGAATTAGAGAATATCGACCAATCTCTTGTTGCACAACAATATATAAATTAAATAATATTAGAAATGATCACTAGAATGTTGAAAAAGGTGATGAGTTCAATATTAGGTGCTAATCTGGAAACTTTGTTATCGAAAGAGCTATCAATGAAAATATGATCTAAAGATGTTGAATCTATTTGCAAGAGGTTTTTACGAATTGAAAATATAATTGATGCCTCTAAGAAAGTATTGATTGTTGGGGAAAATTAATGTTGCCCTAAATCCATTGGAGGTGTGAACTTCCTAGATGTATACCCTTGAAATTACAAAGCTTCTTGTAGGTGGTATGGGAGACATGATTCAATATGGGATATGGAGGCTAAGAAAGAATCCTGAATGGTTCGGAAGATCCTGAAGGAGATATGGCTCAAGTTATTATTATGTACCAATGATGTACATAAGAATATGATAGGAGATATGAACTCAAGTGGAATAGAGGTATCTGGTGTGGTCTAATCATGAAGGTCATAAATAGTTGTTTATACAGTTTATTGATTTGAATAGAAGATTATTGGTTAAAGATAGTGTAACACCTCGAATTTGAGAAAACAGAAAAATGCAGCTTTCCAGGATCTGGTGTTAGAACCAACGGAAGCCACTGACGGATCGTGGGTCTAACCATGAACCGTAGGTCGGGTCACGTGGTTCAGTCGCAGACTTAGTGAAAATTCAGGATAAGAAGGTGTTACCTATGGCCGTGAACCACGGTCTTTTGATTGACCCGTGGACCGTAGGTTGGTTCCGTCGTTGGGGTCCAATGATGATGGTCTTTAATCCCACCCACGGTCGACAAGTCTGATCTGTGGTTGGACCTACGAACCGTAGGTCTGACCGTAGGTGGGGGTCAACAGATATTCAAAGGAAAATAGTTGTAAAGTCAATTACAAACGGTCATATATTTTAGAACAAAATGAATTAGGTGGCCCATGACCTATCAAATTAAAGATAATTTAATCCTCTTTCCAACGCCATTGAGGTTGCTAAAATCTAAGCTCGGAGTAAGAAGTTATGCTCGTTTAGTGAAGCCCTGTCGGGCAGACTACGAATGACGACTCCAAATGACGGTTGGTAGTCTAAACTACGGACCGTCGTTCCTTTCGTGTATAGGCATCGTGAGCATTTAAGTCAGGGTCGTTTTTGACTTTTCTCGATGCGTTGGGGCACTTAAACTACATTGTTTGATGACTAAATTATGTTGTTTTACATAGAATAAATCTAATACTCAAGTCCGACATACCCAGAACCCTTATTCTCCAAAACTATTCTAAATAAGAACAAAAAGAGGAGAAAGAGGCATCAGTTTCTTTCAAGAACAAGCAGAGGTGTTCTTCAAGTTTCAACCTCGAAATCCAAAGGATTTCTCCGTGAATTTCGTCATCAGGTATGTGGGATTTCACTAGTGGGTTCATTTTATCAACTAGGTCCCTAGAATTTAGTCAGATCCTTAATTCTCCATATTTTGTTTAGACCTCGGGTTTCTAAAACCTTGGATAATTTTTGTGATTTAGTTGTTGTAGTATCCTAAATCAAAATAGTTTGTTTCTTGAAAAGTTTGCTTAGTTCCTTGCATGAAACTTAGAATCCTAGTTTTATAAATTGTTTTAGTTCATGAATTATATTTACTAGGTAAGTTAATCGGATAATCATGCTTCAGATTTGGAATGTCACATTATCAGTATATAGTTTTTGCATTCGCAGTTAGCATGTCAGTATTTTGATCTATTCAGTCATATACATATTCAGTTGGTAGTAGACTTAGCACTTAGTTATACATGTCAGACTCTTAGTGCATTTTACCAGGTTTTCAGCATTTATATCAGTTTATAGTTCAACATATTATCTTCATGATTAACACTTGGTCATTACATTTAGCTCAGTTCTCTTCAGTTATACTTCAGTACATATCCATATCTTGTTTTGGATTATATCATTGCTCAGTTCTGCTTTGTTCAGTTCATATATATATTTGTTCAACTTAGTATTTATATCATGCATGCTCAGTACATCCCAAGTACTGACGCATACTCTACGCTACATCCTTTCATGATGTATGTTCAGGTACTCAACATCCATATCACGCATAGATCGATTCTCGATCCGCATTCAACAACTTCAGTGGTGAGGCTTCATATTTTTAGGACAATAGACTTGCTTTCCATTTTAGTCATTACTTACCATTTTCAATTTTGTTAGAGTTAGCTAGGGCATGTCCCAGCAACTCAACTCAGTTAGAGGCTCTTCCGACATAGTAGTAGATTCCACTTGAGTTGTTAAGTGGTTGTTTCAGTTATCACTAAACTCTTAGTATGTTTTATATATTCAGACTAGTTGGGTTTCTCCCCACTTTCAGTTATCTAGTGTTTTAGCTTCAGGATAGTACATGTTTTATTCAGTAACTTTTATAGTATGCTTATGATATGCCAGACACCGGGTTAGCTTTAGATCACTCGTGATCGTAAGTCCCGTGTTACGTCAAAAGGGTAGCCTCGGGGTGTAACAAACTCGGTATCACAACATTAGGTTTAAAAGTCCTATGTTGTCTGAAAGCCGCACTAAGTAGAGTTTCTTTCATGGGTATGAAGCGTGCCACATCTATGGGGGGAAACTACTAAGTGTTCTAAGAAAAAAATTCATTTCTTTCTTTTCCAACTCGTGCTATGGAGTATGAACTCTATTTAATATCCTTCTAACTCCTGCTCTTTGCATTCTGAAAAATGCATCCCAGAAGAGATAACGCCAGGAATCAGCCAACAGTTCCTACATACCCATTGAATGAGCAAGTCACACATGCCGAGTTTAAGGCTTCTTTCCAAGTGCTTGCTCAGTCCAGGACCGCCTAAGTCAATTAGCAGACTGTGGCCCTAGCTCTGCCGCAGACTAACACTACTACAACAAAAATCCAGAACTTTACTCGAACGAACCCTCCGGAGTTTCATAGGTCTAAGTAAGGATAAGGTCCACACGAGTTTTTCGACAACATCTAGAAGGTAACAACTATTATGAGTGTTACTCCAGTCGAGAGTGCATATTTGGCCACCTATAAATTGAAGTTAGTGGCCTACACTTAGTAACAACAGTAGAAGGAATCTCTTAGTACTAATGTCGATCCATAAACTCTCTCAAAACCCTTCTCAGTCTTTACTCCAATTGGTGACCCAATTATAGCTAGACGGGTGTACATAAATTGCCTTGTTATAGTCTCTTCGAAAGTCACCTCAATAGATATTATAGATTTAGAAATGGTAGATTTCGATATCATTCTAGGCATGGATTGGTTACATTCATATTATGCCTCAGCCAATTGTAGAATTAGGATCGTTCTGTCTCAGTTTCCAAACGAACCAGTCTTAGAATGGAAGGGTAGTAGCTCAGTGCCTATGTGTCAATTTATCTCTTATCTTAAGGCCAGGAAGATGATCTCTAAAGGGTATATCTCTCATCTTGTTCGGGTTAAGGATTCAAACTCCGAAACCCCAACTCTTGAGTCAGTACCAGTAGTAAATGAGTTTCCAGAAGATGTTCCCAGAGTTCCTCCCAAAAGGGAAATCAACTTCGTAATAGATCTTCTTCCAGATACCCAGCGCATTTTGATTCCTCCTTATAGAATGTCTCAAACTGAGCTTAATGAATTGAAAGAGCAGTTGAAATAATTCCTAGATAAGGGCTTCATCAGACCTAGTATCTCTCCATGGGGTGCTGCAGTGTTGGTCGTGAAAAAGAAAGACGGTTCTCTCAGAATGTGCATTGACTATAATCAGTTGAACAAAGTCACAGTCAAGAATAAGTATCCCATCCCCAGGATTGATGACTTGTTTGACCAACTTCAAGGTGCTAGTTGCTTTTCTAAGATAGACCTTAGATCCGGCTATCATTAGCTCAGAGTCGAAGATAGTGACATCTCATATATAGCCTTCAGGACTCGGTATGGTCAATGTGAATTTGTAGTCATATCTTTTAGACTAACCAATGCTCCTGCATCTTACATGAACTTGAGGAACAAGGTGTTCAAATAATATTTGGACTTGTTCATTATCATCTTTATTGATGACATCCTCATTTATTCTCGAGGTGAAGAGGAGCATGCGACTCATCTGAGAATTATTCTGCAAACTCTCAAAGATCGCCAGCTATTCACTAAGTTTAGCAAAATGTGGATTATGGTTACAATCAGTCGCTTTCCTTGGTCATATGGTATCCAGCGAAGGGATCCGAGTGGATTTTCAGAAAATTAAGGTAGTACAACACTAGCCCAGATCCACCTCTGCAACAGATATCAAAGTTTCTTAGGTTTGGTTGGTTATTACAAAAGAATTTTTGACGGATTTTCATCCATAGCTTCCCCATTTACCAAGTTGACTCAAAATAAGGTCGATTTTCAATTGTCATATGAGTGTGAGAAAAGCTTATCAGAAATGAAGACTAGGTTGACTACAACTCCTGTCTTGACTCTACCAGATAGTTCAGACGGTTATGTGATTTATTGTGATCCATCTAGGGTCGGCCTAGATTGTGTGGTGATGCAGTGAGGTAAGGTTATAGCTTATGCCTCTAGACAGCTTAAGGTCTATGAGAAGAACTACACGACTCATGACCTCGAGCTTATAGTTGTAGTTTTTGCCCTAAAGATATGGAGACATTACTAGTATGGTGTTCATGTTGATGTGTTCACCGATCATAAAAGCCTCCAGTATGTGTTCACCCAGAAAGAGTTGAATCTTCGCCAGAATAGATAGCTTGAATTCTTCAAAGACTATGACATGAATGTGCTATACCATCCCGATAAGGGAAATGTAGTGGCTAATGTCTTCAGCAGACTGTCTATAGTTAGTGTGTCACATGTTGAGGAGGAGAAGAAAGAATTAGGTAGAGAGGTGCACCGACTTGCTCTCTTCGGAGTTTTCCTTACAGACAGATCAGATGGTGGTGTGATAGTTTAGAATGGGTCAGAATCTTCATTGGTAGTGGAGGTTAAGGAAAAACAAGGCAGTGATCCTATATTTCTTCAATTGAAGGAAGCAGTTCATCAGCAGAAAGTTGAGGTTTTCTCCCAAGGGGGAGATGGTGTACTTCGTTACTAGTGGCACTTATGTGTTCCTAAGGTGGGTGAGTTGAGGCAGCAGATCCTTACAGAAGCCCATAACTCCAGGTATTCTATTCATGCAGGTACCAATATGATGCACCGTGATATGTGGGAAGTCTTTTGGTGGAACGACATGAGGAGGGATATAGAAGACTTAGTGGCTAAGTATCCACATTGTCAACAAGTTAAGAACATCAGAACCAGGAGGTATGAATCAATAGATTAACATTCCTGCATGGAAATGGGAAGTGATAAACATGAATTTCATTACGGGTTTACCTCGTACTCGAAGACAACATGACTCCATTTTGGTGATAGTACACAGAGTCACTAAGTCCGCTCAGTTTTTGGCTGTCAAGACTACATATTCAGCGGAGGACTATGCCAAGCTTTACATCAATGATATAGTCAGATTACATGAAGTTCCCTTGTCTATCATCTCAGATAGAGGTCCTAAGTTTACCTCTCATTTTTGGAAATCATTTCTGAAATTGTTTATCATTTCAGATAGATGTCCCAGTTGAAATTCTTGACCGTCAGGTTCGTAGGTAGAGAAATAAGGAAGTCACTTCGGTAAAAGTTTTATGGATGATTAAGTTCGTAGAGAGAGCTACTTGGAATGCAAAAGAAACCATGATGGCCAAGTGTCCTCACCTCTTTCCTTCCGATTCCATTTCAGCTTGAGGTAATAGTTCCTCTCCAGTCTCTCAGTTTACTCTTGTAAAATTCAGTCTCAGTATATCATTCCCCCAGTTATTCCTGCATTTTAACAGATTTGCATGATTCTTGGAACTCAGTTCAGTTAGATTTCATTTCTAGTACTTAGTGGTAGGGATTGCATCTCCTTCCCTCCTTACTCAGCGTGTTTAGACTTCATTCGAGGATAAATGTTCCCAAGGGGGAGATATTGTAACACCTCATATTTGAGAAAATAGAAAAATGCAGGTTTTTAGGATTTGGTGTAAGAATCAACCGAAGCCACCGACGCACCATGGGTCAGACCACAGATCGTAGGTCAAGTCCCGAGGTTCAGTTCCAGACTAAGGGAAAATTCAGGATAATAAGGTTTCACCTACGACCGTAAACCACGATCTGTTGATTGACTCACGGACCATAGGTTGGTTCCGTCGTTGGGGTCCAAAGTTGATGGTCTATGATCCCACCGACGGTCGACCAGTACGGTCCGTGGTTGGACCTACGGACCGTAGGTGGGGGTCAACAGTTATTCTGAGGAAAATAGTTGTTAAGTCAACTTCAAACGGTCATATATTTTAGCACAAAATGAATTAGGTGGCCCATGACCGATCAAATTAAAGATATTTTAATCCTCTTTCCAACGCCATCGAGTTTGCTAAAACTGAAGCTCGGAGTAAAAATTTATGCTCATTTTAGTGAAGTCATGTCGAGCAGACCAGGAACGACGACCCCAAACAATGGTTGGTAGTCCAAACAATGGACCGCCATTCCCTCCGTAGATGTGCTTCGTCAGCATTTAATCGAAGGTCATTTTGGTCTTTTCCCTATGCATTTGGTGCACTTAAACTACATTATTTGATGACTAAACTACGTCGTTTTACTTAGAATAAATCTAATAACCTAGTAAGACATACCCAGAACCCTTATTCTCTAAAAATCATCCAAATTAGAAATAAAAGAGGAGAGAGGCGCTAGTTTCTTTCAAGAACAAGCAAAGGTGGTTTTCAAGTTTTAGCCCCGAAATCCAAAGGATTTCTTCATGAAATTCATCACTAGGTATGTGGGATTTCACTAGTGGGTTCCTTTCATCTACTAGGTCCCTAGAATTTAGTTAGATCCTTGATTCTCCATATTTTGTTTAGACCTAGGGTTTCTTAAACCTTGGATAACTGTTGTGATTTAGCTGTTGTAGTATCCAAAATCGAAATAGCTTCTTTCTTGGAAAATCTTCTTAGTTTCTTGCATGAAACTTATAACCTTAGTTGTAAAAATTCTTTTAGTTCATGAATTATACTAGCTATGTTAGTTAATCGGATAATCATGCTTCAGATTTCGAATGTCACATTATCAGTATATAATTGTTGCATTTTCAGTTAGCATGTCAGGTTTTTGAGGTTTTCAGTATTTCAGTTACATTTCAGTCATATACATAATTACTTGGGAGTAGACTTAGCACCGAGTTGGACTAGGGTTCAACGTACCCTTATAGTCCCACAACTACGTGCCTCTGTAGGCTTATAAGTCCCTTCTATTGGTCATCAGATTTAGTGATCATGCCAGTCATGCCTTTATACCCCTAAAAAGGTATATTGGGTCTTCTCGATAGGGCGTATACATCAGACTCTACGTTTAGTTCACCTGGTTTATGTCGGTTAATAGTAACTCCCATAGTCAGACTCTTACCGCATTTGACCAAGTTTTCAACTTTTATATCAGGTTATAGTTCAACATGTTATCTTCATGATTATCACTTGGTCATTGCATTTAGTTCAGTTCTTTTCAGTTATACTTCAGTACAAATCAATATCTTGTTTCAAATTTTATCATTGCTCAGTAATGCTTTGTTCAGTTCATATATATTTGTTCAGCTTAGTATCTATATCCTGCACGCTCAGTACATTCCAAGTACTGACACATACTCTGCGCTATATCCTTTCATGGTGTGGGTTCAGGTACTCAGCATCCAGATCATGCATAGATCGATTCTTGGTTACTCATTTAGTAGCTTCAGTGGTGAGTCCTTATATTTCAACGACTATAGACATGCTTTCTATTTCAGTCTTTACTTTCAGTTTTTAGTTTTGTTAGAGTTAGCCGGGGCATGTCCCAGCAACTCAACTTAGTTAGAGGCCTTTTAGACATAGTAGTATATTTATCTTGAGTTGTTAAGTGGTTGTTTCAGTAATCACTAAACTCTTAGTATGTTTTATATATTCAGACTAGTTAGGTTTTCCCCCACTTTCAGTTATCCATTGTTTTAGCTTCCGTATACTACATGTTTTATTCAGTGACTTTTATAGTATCCTTATGATATGTCAGACACAGGGTTAGCTTAGGTCACTCATGATCCTAGGTCCCGTGTTAGGTCAAGGAGGTAGCCTCGGGGCGTGACAGATAGATTAGCCATTGGGGATGAAGGCATATATCACTTGTTTTTCCATGATCTTATGCTTCCAGTGAATGGACAAAAGGTACATGGGAGATGATCATGTCAACCAATACTAGCAAGGTGATTACATGAACTTAATGTATATCCCTCAATATGATAGATTAAACTTAGATAAGATACTAGTGCCAATTGGTGTTTAAGGGGCTTGAGAAAGTTTTGGGGCGGACTGTCAAAGTCTACTAATTTTTTTTTTTGTATATCTCTTTGATTAGTTACCAAAAAATAATTATTAACCTGAACGAGATATTAATATTAAATATTTTTTTTAATCACAATTAACAATTTAAAGTGAGAATACATATCATTCAATCATGGTTTGACACTAATTGATAAATATAAATTCAAAAGAGCTCAATTGATATGTAAAAGATCAAGTGATGTATCATTGATCATTTGGAAAAAAACTTTGAATATAATAGGACGAAACCATAGAAAATAAAATAAAATATAAGGAAAATCAAATTGAAATTAATGAAAATACATAACTTGTTCATGGATGATCTTTAAAGTAGATCTTTGTAATATGAATTTGTTTTTTGTACTAAGTCAAGTTCCTTCTTAGTTTTTTCAGTTTCTAACCTATGTGTGAGTGTGTGCGCGAGCGCGCGTCCGTCTGTGTGTACATGTGTTTGTGCGTGTGTGTGTGTGTGCGCGTGCACATAAGCGTGCGTGTGTGTGCGCGTGTGTGTGCGTGTGCGTGCGCATACGCGTGCGTGTGTGTTCGCGTGTGCATGCGTGTGTGCTTGATATGACATGAAAATCCTGTGTGTAGGTGCATTTCCGTTGAAATAAAATTGAGGTTAGAAATTGAAGAAACTAAGAAAGAGCTTGAGTTAGTACAAAAGACAAACGTTTTTTACATAAATCTGCTTGGAAGATCATCCACAAACAAGGT